>AZGY01000004.1:433391-470808 GCA_001636675.1 Moelleriella libera RCEF 2490 | reverse complement strand
CGTCGCAAGAAGACGAGCATGTTTGCTGACAAGCGCAAAAGACACATCAAACTACCAGCTAACTACAATCTAGGAAAGAATTGTCGAAAAGTGTTTTCCGCGCTTCGCACGAGGCTCGGAAAAAAGGGAAAACGGAATCGAAGAAGCGCCGCGACCGAGCAAACCTCATCAGCAGTCGAAGAAAAGCAAAAGCAAGTCAAGCGCATAGTCGGAGGCCGGAACTGACCAGACATGACTGATTCGCTGTTGTGAAACGAGCGACACACAAACACACATACACGCACACATACATGAAGAAGCAGCCTTTGTCAGCGCATCATGTCAGGACACTTTGGCATCATTGTAGGATCGGCAGGATCAGCAGACGGGCTTGTCGCGAATGGCGGCGCACCCCCCCTCTCCTTCCAGAATGCGATCATGGTGATGGCAAACCTGCACTCAATTTGTGCCACCCTATCAATTCACATGCATATGAACGTGGCAGCAGCAGCAGCACGGCCCACTGCTGCGAGAGAGCGCGCACGCGGGCGGCTGTATGATATCATCAGGATGCACAGAAAGTGGTAGCGGTGGTGATGATGGTGGTGGGCTTGGGAGCATCTTTCACCCGGTATGACACAGGACCATGTTCGTGGCGCACAATCTGACCAGGTGCTCTGGGCGGCCCGCAACGGGTACATGTAATCGTCGTCATCAGGGCAGGCATCCAATCTAGGCACCGGTGGTGGTAGCAGGAGCAAGTGGCGCTGGATGAGTAAGTATGACGGTGGACAGCCGTCCAATGGCATTTTTGATGTAGGAATCAGAGTGGTCCAATGCGAGATGATCTCGGAGGGCGTGTCCTTTTGTGTCCTTTCCTAAAGTAGTTTCTCTCTTGCTTCCTTTCCATAATCTATTCCTTCTAGTGCCTTTTGTGTGACTTGCTTCACGTAATGTGAGATTCGATGGCGGCGTGTGTAAACAAAAGACCCAAGGGGTGCGAGAAACGTAAGAGAAGAAAAAAAAAAAAAGAGGCGCTGTCTGCTTGACTAGCTGGCGTTTTTCTTTCTTCCCCTTCTTCTACTTGTTCTTCTACTCCTCTACCCCCTCCCTGACTGGCTTGGTGCAGAAAACAGCTAGTACAGTCAGAGGGCACGGCAGATCTCGTTTAAGAGAAAAAAAAAGGATGGCTAAGCAATCATTAATCGCTGTCCACAAAACAAGCGCCGGCATTTACTGCAGCACGCTTTGCTCAAGATGGGAAAAACGGCCAGAGTAGGTAGGCCCCCCCGGCTTTTCCGGACGTTCCGCCAAGACGGCTTCGTCCCCCTCCCCCGGGGCAGTGCCCGCCACATGGACCATCCATGGGAGCGGGAAATGGACGGACCCTACTCCCACTCAGAATCTGCAAGCAAAACAGAGCAGATAATTCGAGCGCAGCGAGGCCGGCCCGCCGCAGGCGACCCCCGGTAGGGCCGCCGGAGGCACACCTTGTGCGATGGTACTGCTTTTTTCTTTGCTGTGTGTGTACGGTTTCGTTTTCCACATCTCAAATAGTGAAACCAAGCCACAGGACCACATCGCCATGACCACTGCACTGCACTGCACCTATGCATTTGCCCTCATTTCCACACACTTTCCATTTTCCAAAGGCCACCCATTTCGGTTTTTTTGAGTTTTGACTCATTTCAGTCCTGCTCCTTGGCATGGTCCAAGGTCGAGATGCAACCCCTCGGCAGCCCTTCTTCTTCCCATTTTCGGACCCGACTCCGATCCCGATCCCGAACCCCCCGACCCCTTGCCACTGCATACTTACTTACAACGTAAGCAGTATAAAAAAGACTGGCGGGCAGGCGGGCACTCGGGGGAGGAGGGGGGACACATCTCGGGTAATACCCCTTCGGGCAATGTCCGCCACCGATGACACAGACAAGACATGAACTTTTTTTCTCTTGGAGCACGTGGCGGCGCCAACGCAGTAGGAGGAGGTGAAGCGAAAAAAAAAAAAAAAAGGTGACGCGACTCACGTTTTCTCTTTGCAAATAGAGTAGGGACGAAAGATAAGATGCATGCATGCATGCGAGCGTGCATTACTATTCACCATCCGGCGTTTACCTAATCGTCATGCCTGTCTGCCTGCCTGCCCGCCGGCCGGCCCCCCTTCTCCATGGCGTTTGGGAAATCGCCACACGCCCCCGTAAGACGCATACACGCGGGCCAAAATGTGGAAATCACAAAGGTTTAAAAAAAAAAAAGAAGAGAATAAACGGACCAGTACAGGCAAGACTGGCTGGCAGAGGCCGGAGGCACACTCATTGCGATGGGGAGGTTATGCCTCCGGCGGCCCTACCGGGGGTCGCCTGCGGCGGGCTGTCCTCGCTACGCTCGACTAACTACTTCCACTATTACCAAAGGTATCTAGGTAGTTTACGATCTTTATATATGGCGCAGCTTGGCTGGTGTTTGCCTCCGGCGGGCATTCCTTGCTGCGCTCGAATGCTAGGCTGATTTTTACATACGTGCACAGAGGCACAACAGGCAGGCAGGCCTCGATAGGGGAACATTGTTGGGAGAGAGAAAACACAGACTGGTGCGGAGTGACCAGGTGCGCCACCGCTCTGCGGTGTCTTCGGGCTCGGTCAACAAGAAGGGATGAGAAGGGCAGGTCAGTGGCCGAGCAGCACCCGCTCGCTCGCTGAAACCAGACTGCCGCCAGTCCAACGTGGTGTGCTGTGCTGTGCTGTGCTGTGGTCCTGCTGCAAAGCCCAGGCGGGCAGCGCAGCGCAGCATACACATGCGACATACAGCAGAGAGGATCTGGCGGTCTGCCCGGCCGGTCTGCATGCTGGCTGGCTGGCTGGCCGGCTGGCTGGTGTGTGCCACGCACGGCACGGGGTGGTGAACTGCTCGCACCGCGTCCTCTGTGGGCTGGCTGCACTGCATGAAAACGAGCCCAGAGCGAGCGCAACCTCAGCAGCTTAAGCTTATCCTCGTAGCGCGGCACGCACGCACACGCCACCTTTTTTTCTTTTTCTTTCTCTTTTTCTTCCCGTGCCGTTGCATTCTAACCGGTCACGACTGACTCGACTGGCTGACTGGCTGACTGGCTGACTGGCTGACTGACTGACTGGCTGACTGACTGACTGGCTGACTGACTGACTGACGGCCAGCCAGCGGGAACACCCACCGTCTCAGACTCGCGTTTCATCTATACCTTTTCTTCTTCTTCTTCCTTCTTCCCCTCTGCGCGTACATGACATTAGTTCCTTTCCTTTTGGCGTTCGCGCCAGCCAGCTGCGTCATTTTTGCTACATTGCGCCAATTTCGCTGTTCTATTCCTGTCGTAACGTGGCGTTTGCGCGCCTACATGCCCGTGTGTGCCTGTGCCTGTCTATGCGTGGGTGTGTGTCCCTCCCAATCAACACGAAATCGACACCAGCGGTGGATTCGGGAATATGCCACGACTCGCTGTGAATTTACGTGCGAATCGCTTCAAGTCCTTCATCGCACGCCTCCCACCACCAGCTCTGGACCCATAGTGACAAATGAGATCGAACAGCAGACGGAAACGGGCCAGATGTATAATGTGAAAAAAATTTCACGGAATTGGTGGTGTGGTGGTGTTGTGGACGGATACGTGTTCTCGAACCTCAAAGAGAATGACCCGTGTGCACACTGGGACCGGGGGTCGCCTGCGGCGGGCTGTCCTCGCTGCGCTCGACTAACTGCTTCCACCATTACCGAAGGCACCTAAGTACTTAGACTGCGATCTTTGTGTGTGGCTGGTGTTTGCCTCCGGCGGGCATTGCTCGCTGCGGCCGAATGTCAAGCTGATTTTCAACGGCTGTTCATCTTCAGAGCACCATGCCGTTCACTGGGAGCCAAAAGACGTAGATGCGCAAAAGCGTATTTGCATGTATGGATAAGAGTATCTCGAGATCATAGCGAGCAAAGGCAACTAACAAGCCCAACAACGGACAAATGCAGATGGGAAAAAAATATAGCCCTCCATCCCAAGCAAGACACACACACACCCAGCCCCAAAGCCAAGAAGATACAGTTCCCAAAAGGGGAAATAAAAACAAAAAAGGCGTTCGTCGACTCGTTGATGTCCGCCTCGGCCTCGCCAAGAATCGTTGGGAGAGAAAAATGGGAATCTGCTGGCCTGCTAGCCACGGCAAGCGAGGGACAGCACGGCACACAGCCCCTTGCTTTCCCCCTTCCCGTGGCAGCGGCGTCGCCGGCGACCATCCACCTACCCGCCCACCCGTCATCGCGCGCGAGCCAGCCACCCCTGCCTGCCTTCGACTCTTTGGCATGCGAGAATACCCGTCATCGGCGGTCCCATAATCTCCCACCCACTTCTTCTTTCTGCGAAATACCGCAGCGAAAAAAAAAAAAAAAACCTGGTACAGAAAACAGATGCTTGATTGTAAAAAGAAAAAAAAAACGTGGCAAGGGACCCTAATCCCAAGATAAGCACATGAGAAAAAGAAATCGTAGATATGCCCGCTGCACGTATATGTACCAATCGGCATCGAGAGTTCAGCGGCAAGCGCGAAGAGGGACGAATGGATGGGGTGGAAACAAGCCATGTCTCGCTGATAACGACTGTCTAGAACCCGCGTGTTTTTTTTTCTATTTGCTTGTGCCTTGTTGCGTCGGTGTCAGCAACAAGGTGTCTCTGCAGGCCCCCTTGTACAGTAGTGTCGGTAGTCGACTCGGGCCAAGCGACGTCACCCCTCTGGCGTGCGTATGTGCGTGTAGGTGTGTGTGTGTGCGTAGTATGTATGTGTCTATGTAGGCGTGCGTGTGTGTGCGTGGACACGCGCGTGCAGGTAGGGAGGTAGGTTTGCATGCCCATGTGAATGCGTTGTACTTTGGGGCTGCAGACCCATGCTTGGTAAGCGCCCGCGTGCGGGAAAGGGAAAGAAAAGGGAGCAAAAAAGCCGTGGCCTAATGCAAGATGCAGGTTCTTTTCATGCAGTCATGGTGGTTCCAAGGATCGAGCAGCCAGTACGCGTGCGCGCGCGCTGCGCAGGGGGAGGCAACAAGAGTGCAAAGGAAAAAAAAAAAAAAAAAAAAAAAAAAAAAAAAAAAAAAAAAGAGATTGACATGGCGGGGACACATGGCTACTGCCGCGGCTGACTCTCGCTTGTGTGTTTTTCCCTTTTTTTCCCTGCTTTTCCCACTTCTTTTTGTTTGTGATGCTGCTGCACGTCTTGAGAAAACAAGCAGGCGGGAGACGGAAGGAGGGGCACGCATAGTCTAGTAAGACAGTGAAGCTGATTTGCCTATCCTCTTGCCCGACCGATTGTGCACAGCGGCTTGTTGGTACTCCTGCCCGTAAAACACGCAGCTCTGTTGGTAGTTGTCCATGCACATGGTGGGATCCATGAGGTTTGCGGCCCACGTAGAGTCAATGACGGCGTCGTCCAGCATGATGGGGTCCAGCAGATTCGACGAGCCATCTGACCACACCGTCGTCGCGTCCCACTGCGAGCTTTGACCGTTGCTGCTGCTGCTGGCTGAGCCCCCGTCCTGTGACCAGTGCTGGTAGTACTCATTATTTGAGTAAAACGCGCCACCATGTCCCGCCATGTCCAGCGATCCATCCAGCGAGACGTCCGTTGAGGCTGTTGAAGAGGACAGGTCAAATGCCATTTCCGTCGCCGTCAGCGGGGGCATGTGCGAGCTGTGATGGTGTTGTTGTTGGTGGTGCGCATGGTGGTGTTGCGATTGGTGCTGGCCGCCGAGGTGCTGGTGGTGGTGGTGCTGTTGATGCTGATGTTGTGGCTGCTGATGATGCTGGTGGTGGTGGTGGTGATGCTGTTGTGTGTCAAGCATGGCGTGACCCAATTCTGCTTTTGGCATCCCATCTTGTACGGAAAAGACATCCAAAGACCCCGAAAAGGCTGTGTTGGGACCCAGGCTGAATGCCGGGTTGAGCGGCATCTTGACGCGTGGTTCCAGCTTGTATTCGCAAGGTACAGAGCGGTTCAGACATCTGCTACCTGTTTTTCCCACCCAAAAGAAAAATCTGTCAGCCAATCCTTGTTCTTTGAGGCCGGGATAGGCACACAAGGGTCATGTCCTACATGAGGGCTTCTCATAGTCACACTTGACTTTGAACGAGATGCATCGCTCACAAGATCGCTTCTTGGTGGGGATGATTTTCCCAATCGACTTTTCACATCGTCTTCTGTGTCGTTCCCGTAGATCCCCTATCGCGTTGGTCGGATATGTCAGCCACCCGGTCATCACAAAGCTGGGCTGCGGCGCGCCGCGATTTGACAGCAGACAGGGTGTCGACCCCCCCCTTTGGGAAATGCAGCAGACTTACTCCGAGAGAATTGTTTGAGGCAAATGTGGCAGACATGGACATCGCCGGTGTCCAATTGTGTCGATGAGCCCGACCTGGCATGGAATGAGTTGACAACCATGGTTGCTGAATATGGAGATGGATGAAAAAAAAAGGTGTCGTCGAGGGCGAGGGCGAGGGCCAGATTGTGTGTAACACCCAAGTTCTTGGAGATTCTGACGAACAAGAAGAGAAAAATGGTAGGAGTGGAAGCGTAGAATGGGGCGAGGCACCGAGCTTTGCTTTTTATCCTCTCGTTTTCTTCTTCTTCTTCACTTTCCGTGTCTCTGGACGGCACGGGACGGACGGATGGACGGGGTGCCAATAGTTTTCGTTTTTGGGCTAGTGGGGGTAGAGAGACAGAGAGGGCGAGGAAAGAGCAGAGGCAGGAAAGGCCTGCGTTAAGTAGACGAGAGAAGTCGCGTGCTGGAGCAAGACGAGAAGGAGAGCGTGAGGAGGGAGGGCAAACGCAGTCCAGAATGACAAAGGGAGCTGGAACAGCAGTCCAATCTTCCCAAGATATACTCGGCCGTATCTGGTGCGCGTAGCCGTATCGGCCAAGTAGAAAGTGCACGTGGTGTAGGCCTGGAGGTCCCCTCTGATAATGTTGCTCTCCCGGTAGTTTTTTTTTGTCGTGCTTTCCTGCGCAATAAAGGAAATAATGTTATAAGCGCAGTCACGCGGGCTCAGGAGCAAGCAAAAGATCAGTGGGTGAGAAGAAAAAGTGACAGGCTGATAATGTTGCAACTCGCAATATAGAGAGTCGAGGTATCCCAGAATAAAAGATAGGGTGGGAAATGTGAGGGTGGGATCGAATGCTACTTATTACTTTCAGACTGACTTTCGTTTGCGGGACTCCTCCGGAATATGCTCTGCTCAGGTATTATGCGCCGCTGCCGTGACAATGGAGCGAGTGAGCGACTCTGACAGGGCCGTAAATAAGGCTACATGTGTACGTTCATGCATGGCCTTGTCTCCCCAGATGTACGTGCTCTGCTCATGGTTCAGACAGAGAGAGCTTTTTTTACTCCAGCTACTCCCGTAACGATCCAAACCACTCTGCTACCCTCTGTGCCTTCCCTTATCCACTCTGCTTGGTACAACGCTACTTGTCATGGACCCAGCTGACAAGGGTGGTAACGCATGTTTGGCACACAGCCAGTGTTTGTCATGCGCGTTCTAGCGTCGAGGGGCGGGCCCCCCCCCCCCCCCTGCGAGGGATCTGGGGTGTGCGAAGAAAGAAAAAGCTCTAGGCCAGGGGGAGGAGGAAAACGACAGGGGAGGGGGAGGGGGGGCGTATGGTGTGGCGCGCAATTCGAGCAAAGCCGCCGCGAAGGTGGGGAGTCATGGATTTGGAGAGGGGAGGGAAGGAGATGGAGAGAGCGCAGGAGGAGGAATGGAGCGACTAGACGGACTCCATACCGAAGTCCCGAGTACGCTGCAATAGCATGGCTGCCGCAACATGGTAATCGAGAGGTCCTCAGTCGAAGTCGTAGGGAAGGGGAAGAAAAAACAAAGGAGGGCGCCATTCTGGAGGGTACCAATGCCGTCTTTGCGTGCGTCGGGCAAGGGACTGGTGGGAGATGAGTGAGGTCTACCAAGAGACGCTCGTTCAAGAGAAAGGCAAGCCAGCCAGTACACAGGTCAAGGACCAAACCGGATCGTCCGTATCGTGTAAGCGGAAGTGTGTCGGACAAGCTTGTTTTTCCCGTTTTCTTGGCTCTTGTTCCCACCTCCGACCGACCCTTCGCTCGGCGTCTTGTCTTGTCTTGAACATGTCAGAGCGTAGCCAACGCAATCAGGACCACATGTAGCGCTGCCGCAGATTTTCCCACCATTCGTGGTCACAGCGGCTATGGGGACTGCTATTGCGGTTGCTCTTGGCAGTCTTGGGGCCGTTTTACCGCGTCGGGTGTGCTATACCCAGGCGAATCGAGCGTCAAACAGACCTGAGTCGCTCGGTAGCGCCTGGTTTCTTGGAGAGCGTGCGCAGACAGCCAAGAAATGGGCTCTCTTGCCTCGATCCCCAAAGCCTGTCGAGACTCCTCTTCCTCCCTCTCTCAAGCCGTGCACCGACAGATTCCCCGAACTGCACCTTATACCCATTGAGGTCCTCCCCACTCCCTTTCCCTTACAATACGTCAGAACGAGTATTTGCAACTTTTTCTCTTTCTTTCTTCGGCGGCCGAGGCAGTCTGGTGGAGGAAACGGTGGGGAAAACAGGCAGACGTCTTCGTAAAACATACTGCTGCTATTCCCAAACCAATGCCCCATAAAAGCTGTTCGAACAGGCGGGGGCGGGCGGGCGTGCTTGTCCCATCGAGAGTGTGAAGATGATGGCCTCTATCGCGGAGTGCGTCTGCATGCCAAATTGTCCGCGTGCTCAACATGGGCTCCGGCTCTTGTCTCAAGAATCCTTTGTGTGCCATGAGGGTGCTGGATGGGGACCCTTCTCTTCCTATCAGTCAACTGACTGGTGGCCCATGAAGCATTGAGACCACCCAGGCCCGCTAGCCGGCTTCAAGTCAACGCTGGGGAAGGTTGCGTCGCGGAACAGCTGGCAGCGACTGGTAAGCCTTGGAGCTACGCCTTCCTATGACAGCACCCTGTCGATACTGAGCAAGACCAAAGGCCTTTTTTTTTGGCCTTTACTTTTTTTTCCCACTCCTACGGTTGCCTTTCCATTGGAACAGATTACATAGACACCACCGGGTCAATCACCCCTTCATGGATCGAATGCAGAGAGTGGGCCGAGCAGGCGGTCCGCAGATCGCAGCGGAACGCCGTGGCCGCTGAGGACCAAACTTTGCGACCCTCGCCGTCAGCTGGCCACTCGTAGCAAGCGCTCCGTTGGAGATCTGTAGTCATCGAGCACCGTCACGTCGCCGGGTCCGGCCCCATGTCCCTTCCATGCTACGGCTGGTGAGATCGACTGGCAGCGGCCCTGAGCTCTCTCGAAGAAACGGCAAACCAGGGTTGCCAACAGGTACCTCTCCGCACCTTCGAACAAGAAAACGAAAATATCCAGGTCATTGGGTCCTCGGTTATGCCAGAAGAATGAGGACAATAATGGTTTTAGATGCTAAACGCAAGTAACCCGACATATAGGCAGCCAAACCCCTCCCCCAAAAGGCGGGCACCCGTACGTAGTTGGGTATGTCTTGGAGGGGGGGGGGGGGGGGGGCTTCGGCGGAGAGCAGGTGGACTTTCGTGGCTCGGCCGATGACTGAGCTGTTTCGAATGCCCAGTCCTCTGCAAAACCTGTCTGTCGCATTGTCAAGCTGTTATACCCTCGACCAATCAATGCTGACATATTGTCCAACTTGCCGGGTATTCCATTTCTGATTGTCTGATTTGCCGTTTGCGCCGTGCTTTTCGATTAGTGATGGGGATTTAGCTTCCGGCGCAGCCTCTTAGCCGGCTGCTTTTATCCGCAGCCCAGGAAACGTAGCACAGCTCTGGACCGTTCGTCGGCAACGAGCGTGCAATGGACCGGCGCGTTGTCGGCCGCTTGTCCACGCTGAACGGACAACATTGGTGGCACGAATCGCATCTGGAGATTTCTCTGTTCATTAAAACGTCCGTACTCCCGAGATGCATAGAGCCACCACTTTATTCCGGCTTGCGGCCCAGACTGGCCTTCAGCTATAAGCGCACCCTCTCTCTTCATGGTGACCGAGGCGATTTGAGTCGGATCCGAGCAATGCCTGCCGCCGGACTCTTACTAATCTGATTATTCGTCATCTCAAGTCCTCATGATTGGCCTCCGTCGTCAATCATGCAGACCGCCTTTGCATTGCACCGCCGCGAATATGTCTTCATAGGCATATGAGCGGCATCGACAGCTGAGCGGGGAGTCTCTCGCGGGACGAGGGCAAGATCCATTGCAGTCAGGCATCTGTGACCCGGCCGAAAGCATTGCTCGCTGCAGACACTTCTGGGGGGGGGGAAGGGAAGGGGGGGGGCGTCACACAGGATAAGACGGACTATAGAGGTTAAGCCTGACAAGACGCTTCAACGAGCAGCAATCCTTGACCAGTTGCTCCACAGCCCTGGCGGCCGGGAAAAATCACATGCTGCCCGGGGCCGCACTTCCAACAAGAGGACCCTGACGGCTGCAATCCCTTCTCTGGGAAGCTGCTGCGCGATAACAAGTTCGCCGCGCAGTCCTTGTACATATCGTTGTATAGGTGGCTCGCAAACGTTGGCTTTAGTGGAGTCTTGCACTTATTAATATCTGGGACCACTCTCTTGGAGAAAGACGCTGTCGCCCAGTAGGCCGGCATCCCCAGCTGAGCCGAAGCGGCTAAACAGTTGTCGGTATTTGTGGAGGAAAGGCATGTTTGAGGTGGGGGTGCCAATCTAGATGCCGGCAAGATGGGGCGAAGACAAAAATACTTGAGACTGGTGCTGTAGATCCGGAGGTCTTTCTTCAACGTGTCCTGTGTCGCCACAGGATTGCGACGCACAGAACCTAGATGGATTCTGCCATTCCATGACGCGAGCGGCATGCGCATGCGCAAAAGAACCATGACTCTCTCTGCCAGAGGGGGGAAGGAGACCATGAGATGCGAGGTTTACCTGCAACAATTGGTTTGTCTGCAAGCCCGGTCGAGGTGCTCACGACCCTGGACAGACGTGTCTTTGGGTGCACGCGTGTCTTTAGCAATCGGGCTGCTGAAAAGCGGCAACGCATGGCTCAATGCTTATCGTACCCAGGGGTGTGATGCAAAGTGCCACCCATCGCGCAAGCTCGACGGCGTAGCCAAGCTTTTCTGGGTGGGGGGGAAGGGGAAGGGAGGGAGGGGGCGACAAGATAGCGGCGTCGTGCTTTTGCAAAGGAATCAGCGCCAACAAGCTCTGCAGCTCGTCCACCTCGCCGAGCAGAGGCGCGCCTGGCCTTACACGCATATATGCGAGGCCTTTCGGATGGGCGATGCAGCATGACGAGAGCGGCTGGATATGAGCTCAACGGGCATAGCAGTCCGTCACCTGTTCGTCCGGTTAGCTCGGCACTCACGCCATGCTTTGCACTGGGAACAAGGGCGACATTTCGTCCGAACGAGGTCCCAAAGGGGCATCCACCTGCGCTGGCAGAATTACGAATAGCTGCAAGAGGTAGCCCGAGCACGTCTCCCGTGACTTGGCTGCGCCCGGCCGACAGATCCATCAACACACAGCCGGTTCATGCCCTTCCGCATCGCTGTCCTGCACAATACAATATTGTATAGGCGTGCAGGAGCCCGGGGCTGTGGATCCGTCGTTTCGGAGAATGCCTGGTTCAGTACCGTTCCTCTACCTGTCAGATCTTAGTTGTACCAAACTCCCTTCCCATCCAGCCACAGGCTTGAGTGAGAGAGGCGTTGCACAATGGGAACGGAGCGAGCGCCACGCGGACCAGACGCAAGCCACATACAGCCATTGGCCGATTGCGAATCCAGCTCTGCTGACTCTGCTGGCCCTCGGATTGGGTCGTCTCCTACGGACGTAAAAGCATCTCCATTGTGCCCTGAGACTACTCAGTAGTACTGCGACACAGTGTAAGACCTGAGACCCAGCCATGTATGATAAGTGACAGGTCGACACAAACCCTGACAAGCACGGATGGATAGAGAAGCCCGATTATCGGTGCAGAAGATGTTGTACACGATCTCAGTTGGCGGATCTCTACTTTCTCTTTGCCCCCTTTGGATGAGATGGCTGCCAGATGCCAGGCAGACCTATGGCCCAAATGGTCAAGTCTTGTTTCCTCGATCCAACCCTCACTGCGAAGTCTTGCGTTTCTATGGGTGATTATGCAACGCCCGTGAGGTGAGACAACACATCATGGCTTGGATCTTATAAGCACTTGCGCAAGATGATCAGTCAGATCCGACAATGACGCAGTGCTCTCCATCAAATGACGCCAGGCAAGTGTCCGGAGTCGGAAGAGCATGCTCTTCTCGACATTCATGCCTGAAAAAAAAAAGATGCTGTCAATAGTCAATGTCATCTTTATCAGGTGAGATGGCTGTCACTCCTTTGCGACACCCTTGTACGCTGTGCGCGATGGCGAATGGGCATGTTCGATTGACGTGAGATGCAGACCACTTGCCAGGTCACGTAAAAATAA
Organism: Moelleriella libera RCEF 2490; assembly: GCA_001636675.1. Lineage (NCBI taxonomy): Eukaryota > Fungi > Ascomycota > Sordariomycetes > Hypocreales > Clavicipitaceae > Moelleriella > Moelleriella libera. The sequence continues at coordinate 458,356 of AZGY01000004.1, read as the reverse complement.
GGTTTCGACGAGGCTGAAAGAAAACACGCTAGGGTCCAAAGCCCATCGGCAACCCCTTATCTGATCATTTTGCCGTTTCGCTCGTCGCGGCACTGACATGCAGCCGCCTTGCCAGACCACGACGGAGCAAGCTAGAGGCTGGAAGGGGAAGCTCGGCAGACGAGATCATTGTCACATAAGATGTAATGCCCAATATGGCAATGAAAACGCGGCGAAAGATGACGTAGTGGGCCTCACTCCCCTCTCTTAAAGTGGACGAAAGAACGGCCGAGTTCAAGCACGCGCTTCGCCAATCAACTGCGCTGACTCCCCGAGCTGTCGCCGTGTCTTGAAGCTGGAACGGATGTGACTTGCCCTCTTGCATCATTGAGGTTCATCAGGTCTATGATTGACGCGGATACGGAGCCTCAAGTCGTAGTTCAGCGGCTCCCGCTGGTTTGTAGCCTGCGAGGCATGCATGGCGTTTGCGCCTAGTCTCGCCAAAGATCAAAGATGAAGAAACGGTGTGGAACTAGCCGGCCATCACTCCTTTCCTTGAGCTCAGCTCGGCATTCTGAACAGTTGACGGATCTCGCCATGGTTTCTAGCCGGCTATCGCGCAAAATAAGCACGATTGCATCATCGTTGAATCTAGCATCCGACAGTGGAAAAAATGGCCGCGGCTCAGTTATTGGTTGCTCCGATGGTATTTGCGCAGCCTTGAGCTCCGCTGTCATGCGGGATGATGTCCTGGAACCGGGCCGTGGCGCATAGAAAATAAGATTGGGCTGGAAAGGGCTTGGCTGCAGCCTCTATGTGTCTCTCTTCAATGAGCATCATTGAATCCCTTCGCGGAGGCCATGGCGATCGGCTGAGATGCTCGCGGGAAGAAAGATTGCTCTTCACACCTTGATGTCTCATCTGGTCAAACTAAACGGCCTGTTCTGCGCCCGGCTCTCTCCGATTAAGGCGCATTGGTAGCAATTTCATCTCTTCTAATTAACTTATCGAGGGCGCGAGGATCACTGCTAGAGTCAGTCCAGGCGGTCGATACTTACAGGACGTGCGTGAACCTCGAAGCTCCTGCGCAGATACAGTCGGAGCAATAGCAGCAATGACGTTGGCTGATGATGGACACCAATCGAATGCAGTGGTTCTCATGACGGTGTACATGACATGATATCTCGGCTGGGTGGATTTCCCCTCAAGGGCACCAGCAACTAAGCGACTATCAGAGTGTGACAGCACGACGAATACTTGCAGACGATCAGGGCACAAGAGCCCAGATGAGGCCCTGATGGTCCCCAGCCGTGCAAGGCAGCTGCAAACAAGGTGCGTGAACCAACCCGGGAATTACGAGCCGCGTTCTGGAGAGGAAGGGATGCCCAGCACAGTCAGAGATGGCGTCGTACGTAGGCGTGTCCATCATAACAGCCAGCCTATAGACGCCGGTTTTCCTCCGAGTCTCTTACCGAGGGCGAGAGACAATCGATTTGTCCTCGTCTGCGGCCTGTTCCTCGGCACTTACGCGACATCTGCCTGGCTCTTGCGGCTATGTTCTGCGTCACGAATGAAGTCAGCGGCTTGGTCAAGGATTTTGGCGGCCGCTTGCTCTCGGCTGAAAGCTCGAGTGGGACGGGCGTATCGTTCTCCGAGGAGTCTTGTGCATGCGAGGCACAGCGCCGAACTCGTCGTGACTGGCCACCGCAGCGGAACCCACCGAGACTCGGTAAGCAGTCCCTTCCGACCGTCAGCGCAGTCCACCGCCAGCGAGTCCCTTCCCGGGCACAACGGACGACCCAGCTGAGGATGAGTACCTGGGGTGGAATACGATAGAGTCCGCCTTGGCGAGGGTGCGGCGAGCCAAGCGGGGCGGAAAAGGCGTGGGAAGAGCCCAACCCAGCCAGACGTGGAGCACTGCGGCGCGGTCAACTGTTGTGGTACAGTATTGCGTCGTCGTCGTCGTCGCGACACAATGATCATGTGCCAGTAAAACTGTCGGCGGTCAAAACTGCCATAAACGTCCAGGGAGTCGAGGGAGGGAGCGATTTGTCTCCTCTGTACGAGTGCCAAGTCGGGTTTTGCCGCCCTTTGCTCAAGAAGTGTTTCACGACGTGTTGGTCTAGGAAGGAGCGACGCCAGGTAGTCGGCACCTTTTGCCGAGCAGCCCACCTCACCACCTCACCACATCACCTCATTCACCTCACTCAGCTCTTGCAGAACAATCGAGTCTCTGCCTGCCACTTTCACTGCCACTGCCAACTCACACTGCCCACTGCTCACTGCCCACTACTCAATGCGTCCACTGACTGCGTGTCTCTAGATGCACCCCAGGCACACCGGGTCACGGCACAGCCAATGCTCCTTTTAATGCTCCAAATACTGCAAAGACGGCAACCGCGGTGCGTCATGTCTGCTTACTCCAACGCCACTGTCGCTGAGCGAAACGCGCGCTCACCCACTCCGGCCGCTGTTTACAGCAATCCTCTGTGCTAGACTCCACCTTTTCTCACCCGACGTCACAATTGCCTATTCCGCCAGCCGGGCCACATTGATGGGCTGGAAAACAGGATCCTGAGACCTTGCCAGGACCTCGACTTGCATTCCATCAACCTTCAGTTGCATACTGCCTCTCTCTTGACGTTCCCCGTTCGCAATCGCCAACCCGGGGAAGGGGTGGCGGGGTGGCTTGACCATTCAAGTCTGGGAGGCCTCAGTCGGCATGCCTCTCTATATCACAGCTGCATATGGCCACACCTGTTGTTGGTCCAAACCAAGGAGCGAATCAAGACGCATGATGACGAGGAGCTGTTCTCGGCCTGGGCCGCCGGTCTGGAACACACATCGGCCCTCGATTTGTGTCGCCCCCGTGTCACAAGCTTGCGGTATATCAGAAAAGACTGGTGTATAAGACGCAGGATTCTAATCTCCCCGGACTTCGCCCGCCCGTCTGCAAGCTTGTTTTTTCCCTGGTACGTTTCATTGCAGAGCAAGAATGAGGGGTATTTGAATGCATCTCATCACCTGCTTGCGCGAGCATGAACTGGAATTGTCTCTTTGCCTGTAAATTTGCCCTGGTGTCGCAACAGGCGTTGAGTCGATGTCCGCGTGAGCTAACAATTTTAGTGTGATCGACGGTCATTGCCATATGAGATATTGCCCTGCGACAATGAATCGAATCGGCGCAGCGACGAGCCTGGACCACTGGAAATAACCGGTTTTTTTTCCTTTCTTGCCTCGGGCCGGCACGGCGAGAAAACACCGACTTGGCCACTGCTCAGGCCGCCCCCCAAAAGCAAGCACCGTCATTGCTCCAAGTGCACGCAGAAATAAATGTTCAGCCTCCTCACATGACCGATTGTTGATTGCGTGAGTCCACAGATCAGGACTCGCATCGTAAACCTGGGGTAAAGAAAGGATTCCGGGGAAATTTGACTATTGCTTGGCATAGCCAAAAATAAATAATGTATGGTGACACAGCCAGAGCTTGTTTTTGCCCTCCTACACTCCTCGATCGCGCCCTTTGCCAGAGAGCATACTGCCCTATGCGATGCAACGTGTGCCAAAGTAAGGTGAATTGAGGTACTGCGAGGGTAAACGCACGCCTCCCCTTGTGGCAGCCTCATCTCTTGCCGAGGCTCTTATGCACGCCTCGGAGCGCGGTGTCGGGCCGAGCAGAAAAACTCCGGCGGGTGATCCGCCGACTCTATTTTCCCAGTGGTTTGATCTCTCTACCTTTGTATTTTTTTTTCTTACTCCAGATGACCACATGGGGCCGGCAGGCGAGGACTTGCCGCTTCTCTTCGTTTCGGATCAGGGGAGGCCTGCAGCCTGCAGTCAAATCAGCCAATCGCTTTGAGATGCGGAACTTTGGTAAGAGCCTGTGTCATTGATTATGCTTATTCGTGAATACGTCCCTTAATCCACCTGCTTGCATGCCCGGTTAAAACAGACCGGCCGGTCTAGATTTGTCCCCCAACTCCCCAACCCGCCATCATGTAGCTTACATACTGACTTACCGGCCGCCGTGATAAGTAAGGATACGAATATTAAGTCTGCATCGCCGCCAAGGCCTAGCTACAGTGATTGATAAACCCGCAGCTGGAGCGCCAAAAAAAGGTTTATCGTTACACCGGCAGCGGCACTCGAGTTAGGTCTGAACTTTCTTCCCTAACTTAGTTTGAAAATCCTGCTTCTAGCCCGAATCCAATGGAGCTGACGGAGCAGCGGCCGAGTTCGGTGCGGAATTAGTGTCCCCTTTGGGCAGGTGTTGAGCAATCATACCGTTTCCCACGCAGTGGAACATCGCTTTGAGGGAGGCCCATGTTCTTTTACTGGGAGACCAGAGTGAGGGGGAAAAAATCTGATCGAATTGCGCCAGATTTTTTTCAGGTATCGTTAACTATATATTCAACAAGAAGGGTAGGATCATCGATTTGGTTCGCCATGACTGCGGGACTTTTGGCGGACCGCGCACGACCCATGGCAGCCGTCGTCGATCTTGTCGGAATGGACGTGCAAGCGAATCCCGGACGCGCTGAATGGTGATTTCAGCAGTGCAGCACAAGCGTTGTTCGTCACCAGCATACCTAGGCAGGTTCGCGGCCGCACCAAGGATGGCCAGGGGTGGGTTAACGTTGCGGAATACCACACAACAATACATCTACTAGCTCAGTCCCTCTCGACATGGGAGCATAGATTTTACGCGCGTTGAATCGAGTTCATGTTAGAAATCTTTTCGCTAAATTCGTGCAGCTCATGAAAGCGTTGACAGGTACCGTGATACGACATGCGCATCTCTTCCAGCGACCTCAGCCACACGAGTGACCTATCTAGATGGATGGAAAGATGCCGCGCAAGCGGTCCTCGCATGATGCTAGTGTAGCCGTAGGTGGACACCGGGACGAGCAGCTAGGACAGAGGTCGATCGAAGCAATGAGCTTATGGGATTGCGGCGACGGTGTGGGCCACCCTGGGAGGCCACGCAGCAGGGCCTCAAAATGATGTTTTTCTCGCAGCAGGACCTTCACGTACCAAAGGTGAGTTCATCAGGGAAACCGACCTCTGGACCAACTCAACCGTGATCGCATCGCCTAGAGCTCATAGAAAGGGACTGATAGTGCCAGGCAGCGGCAAAAAAGTGGAAGGGGGATTGAGAGGAGTCTTATGTAACGTATCTTATTGGCAAGCATGGTAATTATTCAGCTGCGTAGAGCGCCACTACTCTGTGTAGAACTCAGACAGAATGTCGTGGGGCTCCCAGAGAACCTGCACAACATCGACAAGAGCGACGCTCGCTTCGGAGAGTTCTGTTTCGCGTCTGTCATAATCAGATCCAGTCTTCTAAAATCGTACTTTACGTGTCAGAAGGTTAGCAAGCATTGATGAGCACATTTGTCGGGTATCATATATCTTTCGCTTGCATGGAAAATTAGAGGGCATGTGTTGCTGCAGGAAGATTCACCCGAGATCCGCGTCACCGCTCGGCATCGAGAGTGTATCTTGTCCGGGACACTGAGAGCCATGGATGAACAAACGATATCGTTGCCAGACCAGAAGCGAAGTCCACCGTTTGACATATGGAGTCTTCGAGAACGGGCTGAGATCGGAGTAGGCATAAGGTCTGGAAATCCTCAACCGTTTGGCGAGGGCCCTTGGTCAAAGAGAGAGAGGGGAAAAGTACGTCGTAGTCATTGTTTGGCCGTGCGTGCAAAGTCGGCTCTCTCGGAAACTTTCTGATTACTTGTTCGCAACCAGCACCATTGCGCGATGTCAAGAGGTAAATTTCTGCCGACGTGTTCGAAGGCAAGCACCTCATACATTGTTGTGAGGGTTGCGCAAATCGGCGATCGGGAAGCAGGAAGGTCGTGCTTCACCAGAAATCGCCGCCGCCGCCGCTGTGGATAGGCAATGCTTATTCTTCACACTCCTAAGTTCCTGTGATGTCACTGCAAGAGCTGCCTCATCGACATGGATTTGGTGGATGAGAGCCATGATGTGATTGAGAGTCTTGACATGCCAGTCTGACAGCCCGCATCGTTGATATCTTTCCTTACCGTCCAAAATGGACCTCCCTGTCGACTTGTGTCAAGCTGATCGTAAGAGAAGGGTGGCATGAATGAGACACATTGAAAGCGACACCTACCATCCCAGGCCGGCTTGCCGATGACGAATCAATGAGCTCGCAGATATCAGAGGGTATCACGGCAGTATTGGAAACCGGGCGTGCCTCCACTCTGCTGTCAAAGGCCCAGTACGGAGGAGACCGATGCCTTGTAACCTCGTGACACGAGGAGCTCCACGTGCTAGAATCAGAATCTATACGTAGCTGCCGCAACACGGCTGGCTGTACAGCTGAGCTGAAAATTGGCGCGAGTCGATCAGGTAGAAGGCATGTCAAGAAATCAGCCACGCTGCATCGAGACATCGGCCAGGCCACAAGACGTAATCAGTACTCCGACGTGGAAAGAAATAGGTCGTTGTTGCCGGTGCATTCGGTCTTACATGCGACTTATACCGAGGGCGTTCGGCCGCAGCACTAAGCATCGCTCATAGGGCAAGTCCATTTTGCCGTCATATTAAGGCCAAATTACCAATGGGGTCTTTCGACATTTCTGTCCAGAACAATGAAGTCCGGTGTTGCACAATAACAGGGATCGGATCAAGCCCGGAATCGGAGCCACTTCCAATGAATCTTGCCTCTGCTAACCTATCAAGAGGTGCAGCGGCCATGCCGATGCGCCACTTGGACGTACGAAACGGCAAGGGCCGTACCCACGTTGTTGGACGTTTGCTCCGCTCAGGAGCGCCACGGTGGACGGAAGCCACTAGGATGATCTCACTTTCTGCATAGTTGTATGCTTTGCTCCGTAGAGCGATGTCAGTCAGCCGAGTGATCATAGTCACAATGTGAGGATTTCCCAGTCCAGACAAGGCCGTTTTGCGGCGTACAGACGTCATCAAACCTCGTTTCCAATATCCCCAGATACGTCAGATCAGTCTTGCAATCGCCACTGGATAATTTGAGTGTTTCGCCACTAAGTTGCTAAGCTGCGGTTGATGTGGGGTTACTGGAGAAGAAGCTGCATCAATACCATGACTTGGTTGGGGTTAACGAGGACCGCAGCCGGCGAAGGTGAAGGGAAATAATAGCGCCTGCACATACATACAAATGCACAAAAAAAATCCGCAGGATGACGTTGACTGGATTGAGATGGCGGGATTCAATGTCATCAAATGAGTCGGAATTTAGTGATGATGACGGTGCTGACCTCATTTCCAGCTCGACGGCTGAACGTATTCCCACAGTGCTTGATAGCAGGTAATCAGATTTGTGATTTCCATGATTGAAGTCATGCGGCTCTCGCAGAAGCTAAAAAGTGAAGACTAAGGCTTTGGTCGACCGATCGAGTCCCTGCGCGTTTTTCGACTGGACAAAATCGCGATGACGCTCGTGTTACCAGACTCAATGCCGGCTGCGGCCAGAAGATGATTGCTAAATTCCTGGTCGTTGAAGTTGTGCTTTTCGCTTTACGGGCTCGATATCCCTCCCATCCTCCTCGGAGACCTGTGATGGCCTGCAAGCACTGCAAGCAGCTCATGACCGCACTTCCGTGCAAGCCGACAAAGTGATCTCCCCTTGTCGGAATAAATCGCTTATCGTCAGGTACATGTGCGGCGCAGCTTCTCGTGGCTACGCGATCATTTGACGGTGTGGGCGCGGGGGAGGGGGGGGGCGAAGATGTTCTCATTGGCAGAGTGATACACACGGGTTCCGTCGCCAGGAGCTCATTTTTGATGGAGCGCTGCGGTTCCGCGACGAACAAGAGGTCGTGCCTCTTCTCACTGATTTGAGAAGGCCTTTTTCCGTCAAGCGCCACGGACAATGCGTCGTTACTTTGGTGAGACCGCCACGCGCGGATTGCATTGAGTATTGGGGCCCTGCTGGCATGTCGGATCGGCCCGATGCCGCCTGTCCTGACTCGAAGGGCCAACCACACAAGTTTTCTCGAGTGCTCGCAGTTGATTCAGCCGTACTCCGTACTATAACTCGTGATCTCGGGCTGCCCGGTGGGTTCATTGATGTTGAACGACATGTAGCCGCTCTCGGCCCTTCCACAATTGATAGCGCATGAGTACAATGGCGCAGACGACGAGAAGATTAAGGCAGACTGTGGTGGATGAAGCCAGGTTGGACAGATGCTTCGCCCGTGAGGCCTTGACGAGACGTCAATCCCTACGATACAGGACGCACGGGGTGCCACGATCAGGTAGAGACTGTCATGAACGAGACCACCCGCAGCATTAAATTGCCGGCTGCAGAGGTCGGCCGCTGGGGTCTAGAAGTCCTGTGGTAGCACTGCCTGGCCATCTTGCATTGAAAGAATGAACCCTATCGTCCCGTTTGCACATGTGCTGTGAGGTTTTTTGGAAAGCAATCCACGTGGTAACCTGCCTGAGAAGCGGCGTCGCTCCTTCCTCCGCACTGCGATTTGAGCCAGACTCGTCGGCAGTCGCCGATGGGTATGGGCCAGCGTTATCTTAACCCGAGGTTCTCAGACTCCCGCATGATTTGCCACACCCATCTTGCTTCTTGAGGACAAAACAATTTCGATTGATGCGTTTTGACCAGACACGGGTTTGAGGCGCCGAATCGCTACGAAGCCCAATTCGACTTGTTGGCCAGATGGTAGACCATTCGACAGACCGATCCCAGAGCGGCGCAGCCAGCGTCGCCGACATTCAGCAAAACAATACGGTGTTGCGCTTTCTCGTCAAGGTTGAAAGTTCTTTGGAAGATGGTACCAACTTTGAGGCTATGGGTATCGAAAGGGTGGCTGAAAATGAACGTCAGCCACCACAAGTGTTGAATGTACAATGAGATCACCAGCTGAAACGTCCATGATCATCGAGGAGCCTCTCCTTGACTGACAAATTGTCCTCAGATGATCTTCTTTTGGTTTTCTGTTTCATTCAGCCCAACGTTGATACAGGTTGGCATGGTCGGCCCTATGCTAGGGTTGTCTGTCAACACGTCAATTATAATTACCATCTGCGCAACCGTGATGGGTTCCGTTGTGCCGGCGCTGACTGCCACGCTGTGTCCTTTAACGGGCTTGCGTCAGATCGCCATATCGAGATATTCTCTTGGGCTCTGGGGCTCGCGTCTAGCGGCAATCCTGAACATCGTCATCAACATTGGATACTCTGTCATTGCCGCCATCTTGGGAGGTCAGCTTCTTCGAGCCGTCTCAGAAGGCAGCCTGTCGCTAGCCGTCGGAATTGCCGTCATCATTTTCGTTGCACTAATCGTGTCAATATTCGGTTACGGCATCATACACTCTTTTGGAAGATATGCTTGGCCCTTCGCCCTTGCGCTCATCTGTGCTCTGTACGGGCAGTTAGCCAAGTTTCTATCTTCAGCGTCTGACCTGAGTCTTGCCACCGGTGCCGATCTCAGCGGCATTTGCTTGACCTATTTTGCAACAATCTTTGGTGTTTGTGCTGCTTGGTGTACAATATCCGGAGACTATTACGTTCATTATCCGTCCCATACCAAGAAGGGGCTTACATTTGGATTGACTTACGTCGGTCTGCTCGTGCCGACCATTTTTGTGGGCGTTCTTGGCAACTTGCTCGGTGGCATTGTCCGCACAAACGGCGAGCTTGCTTTAGTCCACGATCAAGCTGGCACGGGCGGCCTTATTTTGGCGATCATGTCCCCTCCGGACGCCTGGGGCAAACTCGCATGCGTTCTGTTTGCTTTGTCCTTCCGTGAGTACCAGTTTTAGCACTGTTTCAGACCGGACGAGACTGATGTCAGCGATAGTTGGCAATACCATTGCAAACATATATTCAAGTGCGTTATGCATGCAGCTATTCGGTACACACTTTATTGCCGTGCCCCGTTTCTTCTGGTGCATCATACTTGCTTTAGTCATATTTGCTCTCGCCTATGGAGGACGCAACGTGCTGGAGGATATTATCAACAACCTTCTCGCACTGCTTGGGTACTGGACGTTGGCCTTCGCAATGATACTCTTCATAGAGCATTTCTGCTTTCGTCCGAGGATCGGGGGCTACGATTTGACAATTTGGCAAGACGCTGAACGACTGCCAGTTGGTCTTGCCGGAACGGTCTCACTTATGATAGGAATTGGCTTCTCTTTTCTTGGCATGTGCCAAACATGGGTGCGTTTTCAGCCAGAGCCTCTCGTTTCCCGCATCCAAAGATGCTAACAGACAGTCCTGTTTTATCTTGAAACAAAGTACATTGCGCCAGTTGCCAAAAAAATCGGCAATTTTGGTGGGGATGTTGGCGACGAGCTGACCCTCATCTCAGTCATCATTGCCTATCCCGTACTCAGAGCCATCGAGATCAAATACATCGGAAGATAGGTGTTCAAAATGGACTGAGATACCTGAGCTTGGGCGAAATGGATGAGCCGCTCTGCTGCTGTCACAAATTTCTTCCAGGCCGCACAAATTCTTGCCAAAACTCCCTGAAGCGCGTATTCAGAGCTTCCCAGCGGCAATTGCGGCCTCGGCAATCTGATGGATACGAATGCCGTGTCGACTCCAGCCACTAACAACTTGATCTCGGTCCGCGGCCGGTGCGCAGCATACTGGATACACAGACTGTTGCGGGCGTTGGTGCCGCGGTCGACCGCGCGTCTGCAGGATCTGATGACCCAAAACGCCAAAGTGTGACGGATCCAGAATCCTGGTAGTAATGGTAGTGGTGGTAGTGGTACGCGAGGGTAGGGTTCTCGAAGGGGGTGGCATTTTGAGGCGACGCGCGCGGCAATGGGCTGACGCTCGCTTCCATGTCAGTTAGCGGCGGATGCCGATGATAGGGATGATGGGCCCCAGAACGTTTCCATGAAGCTTCTTCCTTGCCTCAAGGACGAAGCGCGGCATATGACATGCGACGCAAAGCCACACGATTGCCACGCTGACAGACCCTCAATCTCCACTGCTCTTGCATCTAGCTGGGCCTTATCCAGAGCTCTGGTAACAAGGCTATGCCTAATAACCGACATGCAAAGTCCCATTGCTCAGTTTCGCGGTGGGACAGAGCGCCGGACACGCGATCCGGGCTTACCCTGTTTCATCGCAGGAGACAGTTGCAGCAAGTCAAGAACCAGAGAATCGTTTCTCAGGTGTGCAAATTCCCTTGTCAGTTTCATTCATTTACGGCCGGACCTGTCAAGATCTCCATTAATGGTGTGGGAACCGGGGCGGAGACTCCTCTCTGCACCAGGTATATCGGCCTGGGTCTTATCGAAAGCCTGAACCCCATATTAGTGATCGCTCATCGATCCGAGATGCCGAAGCAGCTCCCCTCTGTGGCTGCTCTGGTTGCGTTCCATAGCCCCCTGATTTATTAGCCAGCGGCAGAAAGGGGTGTGTTGATAGCTTGCTGGAGTGTCTCTGTCAACCCCATCTCGTGAGCAACCAGATGCCTACGTACTTGCCTACCTTGCCTGACGGAAGAGGAGGGTTACCGGCAGGTGACGCAGTTTGTTGGAATTGGAAGGTCGGCTCATTATGCCATCTCTCTTTCGTAAACGCCGAAGTCCATGCAGGCATCTGATTTGCGTGTGCAAGTCGGAAAATAGCAGCTTTAGCTTGATGGATACCCGATTATCGCTGTTCTTTTCTTCTTCTTGTTCTTCTTCTTCTTCTTCCTCCTCCTCAAGTTTCGGCCGGAAAATGTTGCGCGCTCCCGCTTCAGCTTGCGGCGCACGGCCGATACTTTTCGGCTTTCGGACAGCAATTACCATCGGCAACTCATCAATTCCCTTGCCCGTGCATGGGTCTTGCTGACACGGTGGAGCGCAGAACGAGTGTCTGGGAGCGGAAGCCACGCCAAGATGGACGGGGGGTGATCCTAGGACGCATACTACATGCCAAGGTAGGTACAAGACTGTGTTGTATTGGATGAGTTCGCGGATGGGCCGCGGGTGGAATTATCTGGTTCTGGAATACGGCGAGCCGTTGGATGGCAATTTCACACGATTTGCTGTCAGCGGCGCGAATGCCGGTACGTACGCCCAAGCGGAAAGACTAATACAGCCGCACCTACTGTCACACAGACACATGCACACACACTCACTCTCTCACACACACACACACACACATCAGATGACGGGCTCCCAGCTCCACTCGCCTTCGTCAGTCCTCTGAAGCGCCTGCCGGATGACATGATGTCTGCCCACTCACCGTCACAGGAAGAGGCTTGATGCGATCACATCAGGCGGTCTCCAGATTTCAATGTCGCTCCCGCCTCCGCGGGCCCAGGCCTTTCACGGCACCATTGTGCACTCCACAGGCCTCTCGGACCTGCACATCCTCGAAAACGCACTTCTGGTTGTCGACCCGGGTGGCCGAATCGCCTCGCTGGATTCCGACCTATCGCCGGACCAGGTCGCATCCAAGCTACCGCCGTCGTTGCCCCTCGTATCCCTGTCTCACGGGCAGCTGCTGGTGCCGGGCCTCGTCGACACGCACCACCACGCTCCGCAGTGGCTTCATCGCGGGCAGGGCCAAGGCCTCCATATCCTCGAGTGGCTGGACCAGGTGGCCTTTCCTCACGAGTCTCGCTTCGGGGATGCGGCGCACGCGCGCCGCGTCTACCACGATGTCGTGACGGGCATGCTGCGCCAGGGCGTCACGACGGCGAGCTACTACGGCTCCCTGCACCGCGAGGCCACCAAGCTGCTCGCCGACATCTGTCTGCAGCGCGGGCAGCGCGCTCTCGTCGGCAAGTGCAACATGTCGCGCAACGCGCCCGACTGGTACCGCGACGCCGGAGTGCCTGAGTCCCTCGCCGTGACCGTCGACTGCATCGACCACATCCGCCGCCTCGACCCGGCCGGCGACCTGGTCCGTCCTGTGCTCACCCCGCGCTTCGCCATCTGCTGCGATCCTGCCCTGCTGGCGGGTCTCGGCGCCCTGTCCCGGATGAGCCCGGGGCTGCCGATACAGACGCACTTCAACGAGTCGGCGCAGGAAAAGTCGGCCACGCTCGCCCTGTTCCCCGACTTTTCCAACGAGGCCGATCTCTACGCGCACTACGGCCTGCTAAACCAGCGCTCCATCCTCGCTCACTGCACCATCATGACCGAGTATGAGACGCAGCGGCTGGCTGACCTGCAGTGCGGCGTAGCCCATTGCCCGACGGCCAACATGACGGTTGGGGGCGGGTTCATGGCCGCCCCGGTCAAGGACCTTCTGCGGCGCGGCATCAAGGTCGGCCTGGGGACAGACTCAGGCGGCGGCTACTCGTCATCGATGCTCAACGCCATGCGGCACAGCCTCGTGGCGTCGTTTGCGCGCGACTACCTCAACAGCTGCAGCGACGGCGAAGCAGCAACAGGGAACAACAACGCGGCGTCGCTGTCGTTTGAGGAGGTTTTTTACATGGCCACGCAAGGGGGTGCCGACGTCGTCGGGTTCGGAGACGAAGTCGGCAGTTTTCACCCCGGCAAGCAGTTTGATGCCGTGGTGGTGGACATTACGAGGGCATGTGATGGCGTCAATGCGCCGCTGGAAGAGGATGATTCGCCGAGGACTGTGCTGGAGAAGTTCGTCATGACGGGCGATGATCGGAACATGACGAGCGTGTTTGTGCGGGGCGTCAAGGTGCATGGCCGGTGAGTACGCACGTTGGTTTGCGAGGTAAAGTCAACATGGGGATTTCGGCGGTTTGTGTCGAACTCAGTGCCGGTGTTTTATAACAGAGTCGGCGAGGGCAGGCAAGGGGGGGGCCGCACCCGGAGAGTTCCGGCTCATGCATATGATTCTTATGTTGGTTCGAGTTTTCACGAAAGGGCCTTTGGGATTAACCAAGTTCGTTATTTGACGCTGCGATGATGACCCCCGTTTTGTCTTCTCGTGCCCTCCCGTGAGACAACTCAAACATCGGATCGTGTACTTGCCGAGCCCGTATCCGGTGCTCACCATGGAGTGAGCCCACAGGAGAACCCTTAACGCCGTCATGGTCGGCATGACTACACCTCCCTATCGCAAGGAGTATGCCTGCGGCGGGCCGGCCTCGCTGCGCTCGATGCACACTCATGGTTCGAGTCTTGCTTCACGTGTATCGAGCGCAGCGAGGCCGGCCCGCCGCAGGCGACCCCCGGTAGGGCCGCCGGAGGCATATCCATTGCGATGGGGGGAGGGGCACCGCCGGCTGGCCTTGCTGCTGCTGCTGCTGCGCTCAACGTGCAAGGTTTCAGCCAAAAATGACAGCGAAGCACTTGGCAGGCTGTCATGTTGTGAGATTTGCACGGTGTGGATTTGCGATGACGAGGGGAGGGAGGGAGGCCGATCAAACCCGAGGAGCAGCGTGGTCGGCGCGTCGTAAGCGCAGTGTGCAGTGTCAAGCCATGCAAGCCAGTCACCAACGACCAGCCACCACCGGCCAGATCTCATCGACACGGTTGGTAGATATCACATTGCAGGAATTATGCATGTAGCGGGTTGGATGGAAAAGAGTGAGTTCTGTCAATCAGAAAAGGAAAGGAAAGGGATAAAAAAATGCTCCCATCAACGCCAGATCTACTCTGCCTTGAAAATTTGTAGCTGATTGCTCTGCCGAGCGAATTGCTTCTTGCGCCGCAAAATGCCCCCATGAGAAAGAGGAACCAACCGACATGACATCGAAAGGAAGAGAAGAGAGACAAAAATAAAAACAGAAAAAAGCGACAAGGATAAAGAAAAGCCCGAAAAAAAAAACCCCCCAAAAAAAAAAAAAAAAGGAGACACAATCGCTGGACGGCTGAGCCTGCAAAAGCATCCGCCTATTCTTCCTCCAAGCCATACTCGGCATCGTGGCCTTCGCCGTCATCATCTTCGAATTCGCCTGCAAACTCCTCCCCAGCCCCCGCATCCACATCTACATCTTCCTCTTCTTCCTCCTCCTCGTCGTCGTCATCGTCATCGAGGAGCGCCTCGGCGCCCGTGTCAACGACCTCTCTCATTTGTCCATGCCCATGACCACCTTGTTCCTGTTCGTCGTCGTCGTCATCGTCGTCATCCTCTGCACCAAGTGTGCTTCCCGCCACGCTCGTCTTGCGACTCGTCGCGGCGGAACCCAGACCACCGGCATTCGGAATGTCGAATATGCTCCGGATGGCATCGTAGTTGATGCGCTTGGACCAGGCCCGGTCCTTGGCGACGTTGATGGCCGCTTCGGCGGCCGAGCTCGCGGGGCTGGTCTGGCCCTCGCCCATGCGGGCGCGCTTGCGGCGCTTGCGCGTCTGCTTGGGCCGGTCGGCCTCGACTTTGCGCCGAAACACCTTTTCCTGGTGCTGCCGCAGCCAGTCCTTGTTCTGGTTCACCCAGATGAGCTCCTTGATGCGCGCCTCCTCGGGCGACAGCAGGCAGTTGGCGACTTCGGGGTCGTCGGCGAACTCGTCCTCGGTCACGTCGGCGGACATGGAGACGGCCTTGTTGGGGCGTTGCTGCAGGGCCCAGTGCGTGTGGATGCGCGCGCGCTGCTCGGCGTTGGAGTAGGCGAGCGCGTGCTCGTAGGTGAGGGGGTCGTTGAAGATTTCTTCGATCTGGCCTTCGAGCTCGGCTTCGTCTTCTTCCCATTCCTCGTTGATGGGTAGTTGCGGTCGGGCGGGACGCTGGTCTTTGCCTTTCCTTCCGCGGGGCTGGGTGTTTGGTGCTTCCTCTTGCTGCTGCTGCTGCTCCTCTTCCTCCCCTTCCTCCTCCCCCTCCTCCTCTTCCTCGTCGAGCTCCTGGTCGATGGCATCACCGAACTGGTGTGCGAGCCTCTCTAGTTCGTCTGCTGATTGGCCATCTTGGGCGTCGCTCATGCCAGGTGGGCGGACGGTCGGCATGTCCTTGGGAATTTGTGATGGCAGTGGCGGGATGATGAAACCGTCGGCATCGCGGCGGAACTTGATGGCAGGGACTTTGGATAGATCCGCGCCGCCCTCGGCTGCTTTGCGCGATCCTCCTTCGCTCTCTTCGGCGGCGGCATCGGCCGTGTCGGCATCGACATCGTCCTCGCCGTCCGCCGCATCGGCTGTGTCTCGTCTCCTCTTCCGCGACTTGTCTCGTCGGCTGTCTTCGCTTTTGCGGTAGAATGACGGAGGGTCGTGTGAGCTTTCCAAAAAGTTCTGCTTGAGGAAATCTTCGACCGACATTTGACTGGATTCCGTCACGTTGAACTCCTGCAGCCGATTCTGTATGGTATGGTTGGTGACCTTGACAATGTAAACCACCTCGCGGACTGTCCGACGAAAATTGTGCATGCGCGCAGCCATGAGAAGACAGGCGCCGCAAATACCGGACGGCCGTCGGCCCATGACCATCCAATCTCTACTCATCCGCTTCACGAGCCTCACCGCGTCCTCTGCCACTTTGGCCGTGTCTTGGTGGAATTCCATCTTAGTGGCAAACCGCCAGATGAGATCTTCGGGGTACACGGGAATGAGCCCGTCGTTGCCAATGGGCACGACCTCGTTGAGTTTTTTGAAGATGCGGCCCAGCTTGAAGACATTGAGCTGAACCAGGTCGGCCAAGTCGATGAGCATGACCTTGCAGGGCGGCTCCGCTCGACATGCGGCGTAGAGGCAGACGGCAGCCACGCTGGCCAGCGTTCTGCCCTGGATGAAATTAGCGCCCGAAGCCAGCTTGAAGACCTGCGTCCCCGCGGTGACGAGGCTCTCGCTCACGTTGAGCTGCTGGGCGTAGCCTTGGATAAGGCCACGGGCCTCGCGGATGCTCTTCTCCCGGTCCTCACTGCCGCCCACGCGTCGGAAGGCCGGTCCCATGCTCCGAACGCCGGCCTGATCGGCGGCGATGAACGAACCCTGGACCATGGCCGCGCCCGACGAGGTCTCGCCAAACTGCACTTCGGCGACAATGTTGCTGTCATCAGCAACACGACCACAGGTTCGACACGTGCCGTCCACGACGTCTGGTTTGGGACAAGCCTTGTTGACACATTGCTGGCGAGCCGGCACGGCGACCGAGGCGTTGCGGTTGGCCGACGAGGAGGCAGACTGTGAGGCTGCTGCATGCTGGGCCAGGCGACGCTCTTCGCGCTCCCTCATGGCTCGGATGGCATTCGGCCTGGCGAAGCGAGATTTGGAAGAGCTGGTGCCGGCACTAGCCCGTCTGTTGGGATTCAGCATGGAAGACATGGCGGTGGGTTATGTAGGGGTGTAAGTGAAGCCTCCTGATGATCTGTGTGGTGAATCTTCTTTCGGGCGAAGAGGTTTGAGTTCGTCGCTCTGGGAGGCGACAAGAGCTTCTGGTGCCCTGTTGGCCGAGGACAAGCAAGTTCCAATCGCGATACAGTCTGTCATGAGATTCGGCGAGAGGCGCATCCCTACCTAGCTATCGTCGCTGGTCGGCGTGACTGGCGGCTGTGAAGAGGGGGGGGAGGGAGCGATGCTGAAGAAAACTGCGAAAAAAAGAGCCTGCGCGCAAAATGTTTGGGAGCTGGCGTGGAACGTTGAGGCGAGTGGTCAAGTGGAGATGGTGGCGGGGCGGAGTTTGCTCCCACGCGTTCGAGGCGAGGGGCGCAAAGGAAAAAAAAAAAAAAAGGAAGGGAAGAGACACAGGCTGGAGGGCGCCGTTTCGCGAAAGTGGAGAAAGCTGGGGGAGGAAAGTCGCCAAACTCGGTTTGAGCTGAAGGAAGCGAGCATCCGCCTATTCTTATGCTTTGGCTGCACGTGTCTGGATTGCATAGCAAACGGCGTGCAAGAACAGTGCCCGGGCTGTCGTGCTGCCCAAGCAAACAGAACGTTTCATCTCTGTCACGCAGTCAATCAATTAAGGAGCGCACACGGGCCAAGCAGGACGAGCTGGGGTTGCAGCTGCAATAATATCAAGGGCAAAAAAGGATGCAGTTTTTGTAAATAGCACGAAACACCTGACCCTTGCGCATGTGCCTGCCTGCTCGCCCGCCCGGCCGGCCAGGAGTTGCGCAACATATATCATCACTTGATCAAGGGGGAACCCGCCTGTACAATCATGATTGACGAAACGTGCTGGGGCCGGTGTGTCGATATTGGCAACTTGCATACAGCGTCTTCCCCCTCCTCTCTTCCCCTCCCCCGCTTTGCCTCTTCTTGTCCACCTCACTTGAGTGCTGTTGGTAGCGCGCTACGGAGTAGCCATTTCGATACAAGCTTCCCCCCGCGATCAGTACTAACTACACGAAGCTGCCCGCGCTTTTCGATACCGCATCTCGAACGACAGAGCAGCTTCTGGGGAGAGCTAAGCTCCCTCAGACGGACACGCCTTCTACGACGAAGAAGCATCCAGGTCACATCTCCGCCTTCACCCAAATCACTCACCCTCCTCCCTCTGTCAATCATTCGCGCCTCTCATTGACGCCGAATTGTCGCTTTTTCCTCGGGTGCTTGCCTTTGTCCAGCAACCATCTTCCATCGTTCCACGCTGCCTCCTCGCGATAGCGCGCACGCTTTTGGCCGTCATTGTCACATGATGAAGACGCCATTGACGTTTGCCGCCGACTCCAACACGGACATTTGGAAGAAGCCGCCGACACACGATGTCTTTACCGGTAGGGCCCATGACGGGACTCGTCGCTGCAATCTTTTCTGGATAGCTCCCTTGGCAGCGATGGGCTTGCTAATACTTCCCTCGCAGCGCCCTACCGCCCACACTCCAAAGGCCCAGCTTTAAACTTCCTTTCCGCCAGCATCAGCTTCCGCGCCACTTACACGCAGCAATTCGACCAGGCTGGCATTCTGCTCGCCTTCACTAGGAGGGGTGACCGGAAGTGGATCAAGTCCGGCGTCGAATACTTTGACAAGACTCCTCGTCTCTCGACCGTTTGCACGGACAACTACTCGGACTGGAGTGTCGCAGACGTGCCCAGCGGAGACTTGGTCCGCACGGGTCAGAAGAGCGTCACTATTCTCATCGAACGCAGTGATGATGGAAATGGGTTCGGCATGTGGGTGTATCATCTTGACGGGGAGAACAAGACGCCGCTGAGGGAAATCACCTGGCCGTACGGCACGGCCGGCGAGGGCTGGGAGCTCGAGGTGTCGGCAGCGATTGCAAGACCTTCCAAAGACACGCAGGATCAACTGGAGGCTACTTTTGATAGCGTTGATGTCAAGTGGCAGAGTTGAGCGACCATCGTCATCATTATCATCATCATCATCGTCATCATCATCGTCATCATCATCGTCATCATCATCATCATCGTCATCATCATCGTCATCGTTCATAACGAGCGCTTAGCTCAGCAGCAGTGGGAATTGCCACTAGACATCCATTCTTATTATGCTGCATTCGGCAATAAAACTTTCTCTTCACTCGCACCAAAGAATCTAGCAGTTTCAAAAAGGAATGACGGCAGATTTTGTGAGCCGGACCACCTTTTCCTAGCTTCTTCTGGGGCTGCAGCCAAGCAAGGCCTACCCTGCAGTCACTGTTTTGTATTCGCCGCGCCTCATCGGCACCAGACTGGTCGGCAAAGGTTGAGTATTGATCTTCGTCATCAGCGTTGGATACTCAGGATGAGTGCATCGATTGATGAGAGCAGTCGGGAGAGCTCGCGGCAGCCCGATTGTATTACGAATTAGCTCTGCCGTAAAACGTGCGGTAGGTGATTGACATCAGAACTGCCCAATTTTCCACGCGGCCTTCTGCGCAACTGAAGTACCGCGGTCCATTCGCAAATTTGAGTACAAATACCAATCCAGCGCAAAACTTGGTGCTCGATGTGGAGGAAGTACCCTTTCAGCCCTCTTGCGACGTCGTTTGGAGAGCAGGTTGACAAAGTTGCGTGCTTGTCCTACACGCAATTGAGTCATTTGAGCCGACCCTTCATCGCGGCAGAAAGAGACCCCAAAAGAGTTGATGACCGATGATTTTGATAGCGACTGCCACTGCACGTCAACGTGGCAGACCAATGCGGAACGTGACAAGCCAGAAGCAGCGGAAAACCTAGACGCCC
Organism: Moelleriella libera RCEF 2490; assembly: GCA_001636675.1. Classification (NCBI taxonomy): domain Eukaryota; kingdom Fungi; phylum Ascomycota; class Sordariomycetes; order Hypocreales; family Clavicipitaceae; genus Moelleriella; species Moelleriella libera. The sequence continues at coordinate 438,414 of AZGY01000004.1, read as the reverse complement.
TATAAGACCATTGACCATTCTGATTCTACGCCTTCGTAATCGGCCTTTTTCCACAGCTTAGCCACTACGAAGAATTGCACACACGTGAGCGACAAGAAGACAAACGCCTGATACTTGTAGCTTCCGCCAAAGGTAAACAGCACAAGGTCCTGCAGGTCTGACGGCAGAACTCGCAACGCATCGCCAGGCGACTGGCGCAACAGTCCGAGTTGCTGGGAACTCAGCGTGTCTGACAAGTACTTGTCTATGTTGCTGTTGGTGATGCTGTTTTCGATGGCGACACCGACGGCAGCGCCGACTACCCAAGATTGGGATAAAGCGCCAGTAGCGGTCGCTTTGTACAAAACCTGACTCAGCTGAGAACACAATAGAGCATTCAAAATGACAACGAGGCTGGGATGGACCTGTTGTCCCACTTATACAGATCACTCGGAGCCACCACACGAGACGGCATGATGGTGCAAATGCCGGATGTCGCGCCGATACCGAAGCCGATGAGTATTTCGAACGCGTGAATCTCGCCATGGATGGCGAGTTCGATGGGGACGTATGCCAGAGGCGCCACCCCAGCCAGCTGCACGACAAGCGACAGCCACATCAGGTAGATGGGCGCAACACCTGACTTTACGACCAAGCCGTTGATGATAATACCCCCGAAAGCCACCATGGCACTCAAGGGGACAACTCTGACGACAGCCTGAAAGGGAGAGAGCTCATTAAGGATTTGAAACCTCTGGTGCACATTGATCAAAAGCAGGTTGTATGGGACGACGACGAAGAAAGACGTGCTGTTCACAAACGGGCTACCACACGCTGCGACCAAGTGTGAAGTGGGACGTGGGGGCCTCTTATAGAAAGGCAGCAAAAATGAAGCGGTTCGTCGTCGCGAGCTGCCAGGGGAATAGAGGCTCTTGCTCCCTGTCGCTCTTCGAGAGCCATCGTTCAAAGAGAACAGAAACCGGAATGAAGACGACCGAGATGACGAGCAAGACGATTGAGCGCGCGCTCTTCCATCTCCACTGGCCGCTTCCTTCGAGTAAGACGGTCACGAGCAGGAAAGACGGCACCATAAGCAGAGAGCATCCGATGACATTGAGCCGCGCGCGCGATGACTTGACACTGAATCGCTCGTTAATGGAAGGTGAAATGTAACTCTGCTTGTTCTGGTGCGGGAAACGCTTCGGACTAAAGACGAGACAAGCAATGGCCGACAGGGTCATGATCGGGATGCTGCGACGAACAAGTCAGTTCTATCCACTAGTACGTGCGATGACCACCCGAATGGCTCAGGGAATTTAGCCTGCAATTGACATACTTGATGAAAAAGACCCATCTCCACGTTGTACCCTGACTGATCCCGCCGCCCATCAGCGGACCCGTCAGGTAGGCAATTGCCGTGACGAATGCGACAACGGCACCCGTAAAGTGGCAATTGCTGAGGTGGAATCATCTCGTACAGCATGAGCACGGATATGGAGATGGCGCCGGCACCGCCAATGCCTTGAAACACACGGAATATGATCCTGATCACCTCAGATTAGCCAGCCGTCCGAGCACTCAGTGCTATTTGTGTCCAACTGACACTCGAACCATGGTCTGCGAAACGGTGAAGAGCGTTTGGGCGGCCAACATGCATCCACGACGGCCGAAAATGTCGCTCAGCTTGGCCCAGATCACCAGGAAAGCTAACCGATCAGCAATACAACGGCGCCGTGACGCTGTCTACCCTCGACGAGGTAAAAGGAATGCCGTACAAGTGTGTGACAATAGGTAGCCTGTGACAACCCAACCAGAGGAGCTGAATTCTTTAAAAGGAACCGGCGATCGTTTGCAGCGATGTTCCGACGACGGACGCCTCTACGTTTTCCATGAGATGAATGATGAGGATACTATTACTCACATCAGGTGTTTTTTGTCAGTTTTCTAGACGAGCGCATGATGACAGAATGCGGCGCCGCGTGGGCCTTCGAAAACCGTGGCAGGTGACGAAGTACACGATACTTTGACAACAATAGAACGGGATCTGATATCATCGCCCCAATGCTCAGACTTGAAAATCTTCTGATTGGGCCAGCAAAATCGCCTCAAAGCGAGAAAGGGGTAACAGAAATGGATGCTGAAGGCTCATTGTCCACCACGAATCGTATAGTTCGACAAAAGGGATAGCTTTTTCGGAGCTCTATCGCCAAGCGGGGGGATCAAGAACGTGTCACTGACCTCTAACTTTGCCGTCGTCAAGTCTCTATGAGTCAGCAGAACAGAAGTCACCAGTCCGGCTAGAGAAAGGCCTGCAGGCATTTCGATGAAAGCGGCGGGCTACTTCATGAAAATCACACAGACACGCAGCAAATCAGAAATACATCAGTGCCGGTTGGCCGACAACATGTCTTACGATGGCTCTGTCCATTTAGATAGCAAGAGGCTCGTGGTATGACTCGACGCTGTCTGATCAGTAGATGGCTTGCCTGTGATGTCGGAAGTCTCGGGACTTGTGGAGGTCGGATGGCTGAAACTGCCTGACCTTGCGGAATAGTTCTCGTCGCTCTCAGACTTTACTTCTCTCCTCGGGGTCTCTTCATTTTGCTGGCCCTCCTCGTCATCTATTCTGTCCATCTATCTCCAAGCACCTTTCGTAAATACCCATGCATTTGTCGACGCCAAATTCTTCCGTTCGTCAAAGGATGCGCACGCGGCTCAATATAAGTCAACGCTCTTTTCTGTCTGGTGCATCCCGCAGAAACCTGGCCATTAGATTGACTTCCATGGCAGGTAACCAGATATCAACGACTCGTCCCCTGAGATCTCCCTTGGCACAAGAAGTCTTGTCCGCCTCCACATCAATCGCTTCCATCTACTCTTTTAGGCAGCAAACTACCTTCCTTTCCATTGTAGTCAAATTCTCCCCCTCGTTCAGGATACTACTGTGCAAGCTCGGTCGTATGCCATCTGCTGATCAGTCTGCTTTTTCCTTACAATTTCCTCACAGAAAAGATCTTCACGAGCAGGCCTAAATCAGCTACGAAGGGAACCAGATGACTCCCGAAACAAAAGTTTCCCAGATATTCTTGCTCACTTCCCTTTATAGCCACAACTGTCTGTGGTCTTATATAATCTCCCCAAAGCTTGCACAACGAAGAATCTCATTGTAGAGAAGGAGTCAATTTCTGAACGATCCACGTTTGGAAAGATCAAGACTGTATGCAACATGACTTATTCCATCAAGAACGCTGAGATGCAGAGGATAGATGTGCTATTCACAGCGCTCCGTGAGACGAATAAAAGACATTTCAGGAGATTCGCCCAAGTGAGGCTCGAAGAAAGAAAAAAGTAAGGGGGGAGCCACAACATGAGTGCAACTTGTGAAGTAAGAAGATTCAAACCCTATCATATCGACATGATGCTTTACTTGGGGTGGTCTGATGGTACATATCCCACTTGAGTCGCAACTGGGTGTCCAAAGCCTTGTCAGCAGTGTAGAGCTTGCAAAGGAGCAAGCCGGTGGACATTCCTGAGCCAAATTTCGGCAAGTACATGAACAGCTGGTGGTCCATGATTGCTGGAGGATAGTGAGATCGAGGCCTCAAATCTCCATGCCAGTTGAAGCAATCGGTCAAGGAAGACGGTTGCAATCTGTGGTGAACTCAACTCAAGATACATTACTGACATGGTGGTCATCGACTGCCAAACTGCAGGATCATGGAATATTCCCATGTGCTTGACCGTGCTTGACCGTGAAGGCTGGGGAATCCACCCACCGACCTGCGGTCGAGATCTATGGATGCAATGCCACACACGGTCTCCACAGCGCTGGCTTAGAACTAACGGGGGGATTGGTGGGCATTGGATGGAAAGCTCTACCTGGGCGGCGGAGTCAACCAGGCCGTGCATGTGACATGGTCTTCACGTTGGCTGCCGGGTGTCCCAAGTAAATGAAGTAATACTGGTTATACGAGCTTGAGGGCAAAGTCTCTTAACAACCCCTCTCTTAGTTAGGAAAGCTAGGCTCTGTCCATCCATCAACTATGCATTTTCAACTGAAGAAGATTCATCTTCAACTCCTGTCTTTGAATCATTGTCTGCTCTATTGACAGTCTTCATGAAAGCAGTGTAAAACTCTATATAATTAGCACAATGCATTATGAATGCATTACCGATCGCTTACCAATGGTCTGCTGCATTTTGCGCATAGTCGTTGCGCCCTTGGGAACCGGCGGCGTCTCGACGCCATGCACTTTCTCCAGATGCACTTTCAAATTCGAGGGCGTAGAGAATCGTCCGTTCTGTTGATAAAAATTAATAATAAATTGATTTTGGATCACCACATGTACTCACATTGCGGCACAAACCCCCGCCAGAACCCTCACCAGGCATGCGACAGTAGACTTCTCCATGGATCAGTGCAATAGTGCCGTCCACATTCTATGAAAGTTATTATTATTGGTTTGTGATTGATTATAGATTTATTGTACTTACTCTGTCGAACGGCTTACAGTCTTTCCAGCGGATGCCTATCCCACCTTCTCCCTAGCAATATTGGATATACACCGGGGTGTCTTTGAGAGCCAACCCAGTGACGCGAGGCATAATGAATTAACAATGCGTTAATGATGTATTAACGGAATGTGATGATGCTCGAGGATGTAAGAGAAATAATAATTATATGAGAGTCGATGGTTGAAAGTTATACGCCTAACCTGTGCTCCACTTTAGTTTTCTTCTGATTAGGTTAGGTCCACTAAAAATCTCCACTTTTTACCACAGGTTAGGTGCCCCGCCCGACCGCACGTTAGTTCCTCTACTATTACATAAGGCTATAATCTAAAGTAGTGCGTAAGAATTAGCATAGGCGCTTTTAAGACAGGGCTAGGTATAAATTAACTATAAATATAAGTAAGAATATTATTTTATATTATTTTATTAAATTATTTTTAATAAAAATAAAGCTAATAATATTACTTATTACCTTAGCCCCTTAAAAAATATATTTAAGGTTATTTAAAAAGTTAAAAAAGCTTAATATAAT
>AZGY01000004.1:417482-431097 GCA_001636675.1 Moelleriella libera RCEF 2490 | reverse complement strand
AAATATAAGAATCTTATTATTATAATTAAAAAAAAAGCGCTAAAATTAGCGTTTTAATAAAAAATATATTAATTTTATTAATATATTTTTTTTAAAGTATTAATAATAAAATAATATATTTAAAAAAGTACCTTTCTTTTTATAAGTATTTATATAGCTTTTATAAATATAATTTATTATAATAAAGCTATTTATATATTTTATAATATTATAAAATAATTCTAAGATTTTCTATAGAATTATAAGGTATAAATATAGGTCTTTACTAGCTTAAAAGCGCTAATAGGCTTAAAAGCGCCTATGCTAATCCTAACGCGCTACTTTGGATTACGGCCTAAAGGGTGGTAGCGCAACCAACCCCGACAATAAATAGAATGCAGAGGATCTAGAGTGACATAAGCATGTCTCTCAGGGCAAGACTTGAAACAATTCAAATCAGAAAGTAAGCATTTAATGATCCCGTCTGCCGCGGAGCATGACCGGGCCTTGTTGAATCATCATGAGACATCTCTATCAAGGGCCATCACATCATGACTGGAACCAGCGAGACAACTCGCTCACCGCGTTCCTTCCAGCGGACCAAACAACGATCACACCCTTGCCGACTAGGGTTCTGGGTAGCGAGCAAGTGAATCTACCCCCGCGACAGCTGCTTCGACTTCGTGAGCGCGCTTATATGTGGCATTTCTGTCACTCATGAGCTCATAAGACTGTTCAGACGGAACCCGGGTCGCATAATTAAAGTCCGGTGCACCACCATTGGTCTTTGTCTTCCTGCCCATCATTCGGTGGACGAGCGGTCCGTACGCAGGTAAACAGGCGGCCAAGATGCCGGTCATAAGCTCGGCGGTGGAAACAAGGGCTCCAGGAATAATGTCCCCTGAATTGGCATGTGTCAGTCAGGACAATGAAGTCATCGGCCAAGATCAACGAGCCCGCACGAGAACTCGCCAAACATTTCGATCGCAAGGGGAAGCAAGGAATCGTATGACTCACAGCTGGAGTCCTTGGTACTGCTCATGTCCAGTGTGTAAGCTGTACGAACTACACTGACGACACATGCGCTATTGTCCCAAATCAGTACGGATGCCTCGCCTGCGGGAGCACCTCGCCTGCGGTGGTCGTAGTCGTTTTTGGCCCGTGGACATTGGCGACACATTGAACAAGCAAGCAAGACAGCTCTTACCTAGCGCCTAGCAAGAAGCTGAGCAGAACAAAGGCCTTCTTCTCTGTCGGTAGCTTTAGCCTAGATACAGGGTATATAGGCATTGCCAAGATAATAAGGTCAGTTATAATATTACAAATATTATGAACGAGGAGCAGTATGCCATAGTTGATGCAATAGCTGTTTGTAATAGTCCGATCCCAGAATACGGCAATGGGGACGCATTGCAAGATTGTGGCGAGAGATGTCGTCAAAGTCCAAATCGCCACGAAGGCGCCAACAGCAATAGCAAGCCGGCGCATGGTCTTGCCCGGGAATATAACGACGTACAAGCTCAGAATACTGAATTTGATGAACGCCAGGGTGACACAGTAAAGAGTCACATCGCTAATGTTGATCTGAGGGGCCGAGAGGCAGAGAGTCAGTCCCATATGAGATATGTTTTGATTAAGAGTTCCTGGTAAACTCACGCTGCGAATGATGCGTCTGTGTTCAGGTTTGATGAGAATGACGTGTCGGCCTGCTCCATATAAAGCAGCGCTACCAAACCCGACAATACATGGGATGTAGAGGATCTGGAGTGATGTAAGCATGTGCAAAGAGCCCGTTTAGAGAAGTGGGCGCAGTCCAGCCGGCTGCCCGTCTCAGAGGAGACACGACAGACTAATTGGTGGTAATTTGCAATGGTGTCATCCACGAGGAAAGTCGTGATACGCGCAATGAGATGGACCCCTGGGGAGACGGAGTGCAGGCAAAGGCTGTCTTATCAGGTTCACTCACCAGAGCCACGACTAGCAGCCAATCGTTTAACTGGGGTTTGAGTCTAGCCATTCTTCGTGAAATGAAGCGAAGTATGACGAAGACTGTTGAGGCTACACCACATATTGATGTGGTCGCGATGATACTAGGGACTCGTGTATCGTCGGCATGTGCCTTCATCCAAGCAATCTCTGATGGAGTTGGTAGATGGGCCATTGCGGTCTCTCTCGCGAGCTCGGTTCTCCTTTCGGATGATGGGCTTGAAGAATCCAGCTGCCAGAGGAGGAACAAAAGAGCAGGTTACTGGCTTTATGACAGCTGGTGGATTGTCCTCGAATTGGGCTGAATGGTGAATGCGAAAGAGAGCCAGGTGGTTCGCATCTCGTCCAATAGATCCTCTGGCCCATTTGGGGGCCGTGCAGCCGCCTTCCTGCCGAGATTCCTTCCAAGATTGATGTCATGAGATTTGCAGTGCGCAGGCCAAGTACCGCGATTATCTTACGTCCAGCTTGTCGGGTTGGGTGGTGGAAGGAACGCTGAACCAGAGAATGAAGATGGGATGGAGTGATGCGATGGCGTCCCGAGTCTGGGGGCTCCGACGCTTCTGCCACCTGCATCCGCGTTTTAGATAAGAGAGCGCAGGTGCTCTGCATTGCGTGAGACAGGCTTCGACGTGAACGCGACTGAGCACGCGATTCGACACCTTGTACAGTGGCGGAAGCCTCCAACCGCCCATCGTGGATATCGACCACCGAGGCGAGCTCAAAATTTGAGCTGAGCGCTTGAAGAACGGGCGGTCGAGCCTGAATTGTAGCCGAAACTCTGCAGTCGTCACCTTTGCTAGCATTGATTGCTTACTTTATCTGCATCGTGTCATGCGCTGAGAACGCCTTGAAGACGGAACAGCTCACATCCGTCTGCTGACGCACTCCTCTCATGCACGTCAGCTGACGGCTTCACTGTTCGCGGTGAAGCCTGCAATAATCATCGAGCGTCCCGATCCTTTAATCCTACCGAACACGATCGGCGAGGGTAGCAGCCACTCAACTCGCTGCCTATCGGCGTGGGGCTTCGGCGCAGGAGTTCTCGATTAGTCTTTCCGTCGCAAACTTCTGTGTGTAGGGCAACTGGAAAGGGAAGACTAGGTCTAGTTTTTTTGTTTTTTGGAAAAAAAAAAAAAGAAAGAAAAAAAAAAAAGGCATCTCTTCGGGCTCACAATCCAGGGCTCGCGATACATCGCCCTATCCCAGCAGGCGGGGGCGGGCCGTTGGGCCCTTTGATCTACGGTAGCGGCCCAGCCGCTCGCCACGCGAGGGCGGCACATGTCTATCCAAGTGTCTTGGCGCCAAGGTAGGTCTGTCTCACGTACGTAGAATGGACTCATAAACTAGTTGCCCTGCGGAGATTTGTTCCGACCTGTAAAGAATGGCAGACTCACTTCGGTCTAGTGCAACACCGAGGCTTGCTGCATTTACGTGGCATCATGATACGTCGATATCCACGTCCTGCTACCTTTCATCCGCCCTGTGGGCATGAAAGGACACGATACGGGTCAACCGTCTGCTCGCTTCGCGGTTTTCGAGATGGAACGGTGAGGCAAGATACTTGCCCGAATCCGGCCCGCGTTGCCTCGGATTGGGCACTCACCAATCCTGCACCATTCACGAGCCTTATTATGGCGGCGCCAAAAAATGCACAAATGCAATGCCAACTGTTCCCCACCGGCTTCCTCATCGAAGGCAGGGTGAAACGGTAACCACGAGGGCGGTAGCGGCGTCGACGACTCCATGATTGAGCATCTGTTGGCCACCCAGCGCGCTGCAGGTGTGGCCCACGTGCGGCTGATTGGCGACTGGATTCGCAAGGAGCGCCAGCACGCTCCATCCGAACCTCGACCTCTACCCGAGCCGTTACTTCACGAGAGCATGCCATCTTTGTGCTCCAGAGAAAACACAGCAAACCCGACACATCTTGTACCGGCACAGAGGTTGATCGGCTGCCCTTTTCCGACACGCTAGGGTTCCATCTCGAGTCTCAGCCGGGCAATCGATGAAAGGTGTTGGTGCGATGGCACTCACGGTGCTGCAGCTACATCGTGCTGCTCACGCCCTTGAGGACAACTGCTGCAATGAGTGCCAGCTAGTAACGCCTCGCTGATGACGTGGCGTCGTCTGGCACGCTTGTTCATCTGTACCTGGCTGGCTTTGCGCCGCGGACCGGGGCAAAGGTGCTCAACATTGGAGACGTGTTCCTATGAGGATTTGAAACAGGGTATTGGAAGCCGGTATCTTTCGATCTCGGCCAAGACGGCGGCCTCGACAGACATGGTTCATGCTATTGAAGCACGCCAAAACAGACCTTTGGCGATCCGTCATATGTACCTGGCCAAGTACAATCAAGCATGCCAAGCCGCCCGCGCTTAAGAGCAACCGTCGATTATGCATGTCGCCCGAGCCGTTCAAGGGATTTAGAGGAGGGGGGATGACGGCAGCCCCGTAGCCGCCAAGGATCAAAAGTGTGACCCTGGCTCTTTTGGGGGCAAGATTGTGAGGCGAAACGCGGCACAATGAGGTCCATTGCCCTGCACAGCATCCTGTTCGCAAGCGCACAGTCCGCCCGGCGATGGCGAAAGAGAGACGCGTCAGACAACGCGTCTCTCTTTTGCTTGCTCGTGATGAGTACTGTCTACTGTAAGCGAATGCGTGCCGGAAAGAGAACACCATCCCATGAAGAAGAAGCGGAAAATGATGTAGTTTCCGCCACATCTGATAGGTCACCTCAAGCCGGCGTCCCTCCTCTTTGCTTTGTGCCGTTGCTTGTGCCGTGAAACGTCCTGTGGCTGGGTCCACGAAGGGTCCGCAATCCTTCCGGCCGGCTTCGGGCTTTTCTTTTATTCATCCCGCACTATGGGCCCTGTTTTTGAACGATCCGGGGGTGGACGTCGGCCAATGAAGCTGCTGTCTCCAACGGCAGCGAAGATGCCAAGCTGACTTCCCCGCTTGCGGCAATTGTGTGTGTCGAGACATCTCAGTAGTGCCCACAGACATATATTCAGGCTCCGTGAAGGAGGAGGTACGTGGGGCGCTGTGAGATCGATTCATGAACGACATCCCAAATGGACAGATTCAGCGTGGACCCAAACTTGGGGATGTTGCGATCGGCGGGCCCAACAGATGATGTGTGCTTCGATTCAATGGGTCCGCGACTCGATACGTTCTCGGTCACTGGCCTCGTTTATGAAAGGGATGCTTACAGATTACCGCGGCTTTCCCGCTGGGGCTGCTTATCGCAAATGTCAGCCTAGGAGAAACGCTCCCAGATGAGAAATATCGCCGGCTCGAACGTCCCCGTGAGCATGCTCTAGGGTAGGTATGAACCCAATGGAGAGCATTTACGAAGAAATCTAGGCTTCATTTGAGCCACTTCACGGTGAACAGTTCTTCGAGCGCAGCGAGGCCAGCCCGCCGCAGGCGACCCCCGGTAGGGCCGCCGGAGGCAAACCGCAAAGGACGGAGCACCATCATCTTGGCAACGACAACGACTATCAACACCTTTGCGCACATGGTTGGATAATCGTTGGTAAAAGCTGCGATTTACTGGACGAAGGTAAGAAAAAAAGAGGATGATATGCCACTCTATTCCCTTCCAGTGGGTTCACTACTCACGTAGCTGTCGTTGTCTGTCTAGCTACTCTGAGATGCTCTGTTAGCAGACCAAGTAAGGAGAGAAACGCCCACAAACACTTCCACGCTTTTTGGCGATTAGCTCTCCAGAGAAGGCGACAAAACCACGCATCGAAATTCATGCAACTGCATTGCTAACACCAGTGACGTATTTCTTATTGTGATAATCACGTCACCTTTTGAATCCGTCTTGAAAAACTAGATTTTTCTAGCAGGCAGTGGTTACTTGGCACAAGCATGGAGGGATTAATGGCAACTCGTTACTGTTGGCGAGCCATAATTATATACTAATTAGGTGTGTAGAATTTTGGAGGCGACCAATGAACCAATCTATCTAGCTTACCCTGTGAGGCTTCTTTTCCATCATCAATCTCGCGGAGAACTCTCTAGTACTTTAGTATCAAGCTCCAGGGTCTAGTGGTTCGTGACGTTCGCTGCTCTGATGCCCACGTCTGTGGTGATGGGTATGGCTATGAGTGAGTCCTTCACGTATACCAACAAGGCCCTGCATGGTCGAAAACACTGACAAAGAGAAATTAGCGTCCTTGAACCGCATATTGACTTGATGGATAATTGACGCCCTTACTAGTGGGGGCAAGCAGAAGAAATCCAGTGCAGTAGACCGCAACAGCGCCTTTGGAGCCAACTTCTGCCTCGTCCATCCAGAAGAAAGGAAAACTGCCGACTAGAGCCTTCCCAGCGGCTCCCCAGGCGAGGTAAAGTCCAGCAGAGAAGACAAGGCCGGTCAAGGTAAATCCGATGGCCTGAATCATCGTCAGCATTGTTTACAAATCCTCGGTTTTGCGCACATACCGGCGGTCTCTTGATGCTGCTCAAGAAAAAAGCTTCGACTGCCATTATCACAGAGTTGACGCCGTGAAGATTGATAAGCACAAAAGGCTCGAGCCAGCCTTCCGTGAATAAGTCGCCGACTGATCGTAGTGGTCAGTTTTTGGACCAACAAGCGAACAATTCGGACGACTTACAAGGTATGTCGGCTATTTTTTGACCGGCCCCGAGGGTGGCTGCGGCTGCGCCGCCAGTACTTCCAGTTTCAGAGCCAGCGTCGCCATCGCCCGCATCGTCATGACCGCGGGTGACGAACCAATATATCGCAGTATTCATGAAACAAAATACAGTGGTAGAGTGATAGAACAGATTGAAATAGAATTGCTTCCTTTGACTTGCCATGTTCTGGGGCAAAGACAGGGCCTGGACAATTGAACGCTCCAATGTGCCTTCAACGCGAGCCGGGTCAGGATAATATAGGTGGGTAAAGGTCCAAGACTGTCATGGTATTAGTACGAAAGACTATGCTCTGTTCAACGCTATCGAAGTACTCACGAATGTCAAGAGGTGGTATACCACCACCATGATGCTGGATATGTTGGCAAAGTCAAAGGCGTTGCTGAAACCGCTGACTTCCGTGTCTGCTGTCAATTTGAAGTATACCGAAACAGCGCCAGCTGCTACGATGTACGCGAGGACCGATGCGCGGAGCAGGACCAGGGTTTTCTGAGGTATGCATCGCCAAGGTGAATGGCTTGCTCGAAGAAATATGGGCTTTTTTTCGGTCGTATTAGCTGCTGAGTCCATGACCGTCCGTGCAAAGATTCTCACATGATCTTGCATAAACACCGGTGCAGGCAGTGCGGCGCCATGGAGAAGTGGTGTCGACGACATGGTTGACAACACGGTTTCAGCCACAGATAAAAACAAAGAAGAAAAATAGCGACCGCTCTGGGGGCGCAAGATGTTGTTTGAAGAACGACGATATCTAGGAAGCGATATGCAGACCTGTCGGGGTTGGAAAGAGGAGAAAGTGGAAAGGCTGAGTGTGGGCTGAGGACAGGTTAAAACTTTCAGACCAGGAAAGCTGGCATCAGAGCAAGAGCGCAGAGGCGGGTGTTATTGACTAACTGTGAATTCGAATAGTTGAGACTGGGAAAGAATGACCTCTTGGGCAATCCAGGGCAGGAGGGGCAACGGTTACGATGCGTGCGTGGCAAAATTTGAGGCAAGCAGCTCCAAGAATCACCATGATTTGCTCGAGTTAGAGATGACTGCGACGGTGTTTCCTGGCCTTCCTCGAGTCTGCACAAAGACGAAACGAAACGTCAGGTCCGATGCAAAGGCGCGGAAGGGTGATCCAAGCAGCCTCTTGACTTCTGTTTCCGCTGCAGTGTCTACTTGCTGCTCTGCGCCCCTTCCTCCTTCATTCCTTCGCAGCCAGTCAGCTTGCCGGCCAATTCCTCAGCTTTTCCGTAACCCTGTGCAGCATCTCTCTTTTCGCCTGCCTCTTTCATAGTCGAGAGCCCAGCTGCCTGATCCTGCTCACCCGACGCCTTCCACGGCTCAGATCCTGTTACATTGCCAACAGTTGTCTGCGTGCATATAGGGTTAGCGGTGAGAAATGGTGCAATCGCAATTGGATGGGACCGAGATGCTACCTCTGCGATGCCTTTGACGTATTGCACGTGACCCTGAACGAGGCTGGGCTGTTCGGAGTTTGAGTCTGCCATGTTTGTAAAATGGATTTCTGAAGGAAAAGGAAAAAATCCAAAGCTGAGTCGGGGTCTTCGGGGTGTGATTGTTGGGGAGAATGTCTTCTTTTCGTCGTCCAGCCTTCGCCGACAGACACTCGTTCGTTCCCCTCCACCACAACTGTCACAAGGCAAATCGATGTCGTCAATGCCGTCCTAGGCCGCAGCCAGCAGCCTGCCTGCCACGACCAAGGTGTGGCTGCTCGTTGAAGTGTGGCTGGTATCACGGATGTGGGGTTCCGCGTGGCCCGTGCATGCTCGTCCCGAGAGCCACATGTCCAGATCTCCAGGTTTGCTAGCTTTCGGCGCACCCTGCCATTGATGAACGCCCCTAGCCCAACGCAACAAGCAGCCATCACGCTGCGCGGAATCATTGGCCGCTTTTGAAAGCTTGGGCGAACACATCAATCATCCCGCATTGCGAATCTGGCGTGCAGTGCAGGAAGCGATGCTGTCAAGCCTCCAGAATCCGCGGCAGGCTGCTGCGCAGCTGCTGAACTTTGCCCTGATCTTGTCCACCGCATTCATGGTATGTCCAGCAAGGGAGTTTTACCATACAACGCATGCATGCCCAAGCTAATCAGGCCTTCAATTAGATGTGGAAAGGTCTCTCAGTGGTCACCGACTCACCGTCACCGATCGTCGTCGTACTGTCCGGCTCGATGGAACCTGCTTTCCAGCGCGGAGATCTTCTTCTACTCTGGAACCGCAATGTGATGCAAGAAACGGCGGTTGGTGAAGTTGTCGTTTACAATGTCAAGGGCAAGGACATACCAATCGTTCACAGAGTAGTTCGCAAATTTGGAACCGGGTAGGTGAATGCAGCGTTGAGCCACGGTTGCGCCTGAAGCATTTGAGATGCTGACTTGATCCGCAGGGACAAAGCGAAGCTTCTGACCAAGGGCGACAATAACAACGCCGACGACACCGACTTGTATGCAAGGGGTCAGGACTACTTGGAGCGCCAGGACATCATTGGAAGTGTGGTAGGCTACTTTCCATTCGTTGGATACGTCACGATACTGCTTTCGGAGCATCCGTGGTTGAAGACAGTCATGTTGGGCATAATGGGATTGCTCGTCATGGTCCAAAGAGAATGAAAGAGAAAGATAAACCCGAGAAAGAGAAGGGGCACACTCCTACAATCTACCTTTGAGCTCGAAGCGCGGATGGCGTCAGCGTGCTCAGTGTCTCTTAATAAGGAACATTGACATGAAAGACAGCGGGATTTAGCCAAAATGTAAATTCGCCATACATTTGTTGGTCGCTGGTCTGCACGGTACGAGCTCCAAAGACTTTTTTCCCGATGGCCTGTTGGAGCTTCTCAACCTCGGTGTGTCTTGTCTCACCATTCTCCTCGCTTTGTCGTTGCGGAATGGCGACATATCGCCGGGCGCCGACCATTATTGAACAAGATCTCCATGCAAATATCAGTCGAGTTCATGGACATTTAACCATGAGAATGACGCACGGTCTTACGGAAGCCTCTGGAACACGGATCTTGCCATGACGGAATCGTTGCCTAAATTGAAATGCGACCTCAATCAGCCAATGAGGCTCCGGCCCGCGGTCCAGCCCGCTTAGACCTCAGTTGGCGTTTGTGCCTGGCTTCTTCAACTGTGTCACCAGTCCCAGTCGCAATTTTATAGTCGTGCGCAGTCATCTACCTTTATCTATGGAAAAGCACTGGCCATGACCGTGATCCCTACATATCGCCCATGCGCACGCGACAGTAATGCAGGGTTTTGTTAGTCACACCGTGGCGGTGAGCTAGGGTAAGATCACTTGATGTGGCGGGTTTTGCCATGCAATCAATCAAAATGCTCCCGATAATGTCGAAAGAGTCGTGTTCCGAGGTTGACTGGTCACATTCTGCGGGTGCGCCAGAAGCATTGACTGGTCGAGGCCTCAAATGGGAGGGGGGCAGTGGCAGACGATGCGCTTGAAGCGAACGGAGAGTCGGCGCCTGCCCGTCCTTGAAATGAAAAGTATAATCCTGGGGGAAGCCGATGATGATGATGGTGTCGTGCAAAGCAATCGCCGTAGCTCCGGGGCTTGGCCCAGGAACAGGGTGCCGGCTCGCACGTCTAAAGTCTGAAGAAAAGACAGAAACGGGTTACCGCTTTGGCCTATGTTTCCCGGGCGCTGTGTCATTTCCGTCCGCAACCCACCGCGTCAGCGCTATGATCCTTCCTGAGTAAGCTGCACGATCTGACTGGCTCCCTGCATACAATCCCTGGCCCGGTCGGGCTCGCCGGAGTGGGGAGACAAACCTGAGGTGGCATAATTGATTGATTGCGCGCTGGCAGTTCTGCCGGCTGTCGACCAGCGCTGGGGCTGAAACCGGTCGGGACGAATCACGGCCGACGGCGGCCGGGATAGGGAAAGTAATTGCCGGGCGCGCGCGCCCTACTTTAGCAACTTTCCGGTTGCTGCCAGTTCAACGGGCCACATCGCTGCTGAGAAAAGTCCGCGCGCCGGGTACAGCCTTGCTCTAGAGCCGTCCCAATGCGAAACTCGTCCATCCAAGGTTGAGGGAGCGAATGAGAGAAGCGGGAATCATGGCTTGCTGCCGAAGAACTGGCCAATGCGCTGCGCACGAAGTTTTGTGGTTTGTCGGGTGGGTGGCTTGCTGGCCGCTCGTCCTCGACCCCGGAACCTTCAAGCTGTGAACAGACTTGAAAACGGCTGATACTTACTATGATGAGCATAGAGTTTACCCACCCGCCCGATGACATTAACAGGCACCGGGGTTTTGTCTACGTGCACCAGCAGATGGTGGGAACGGACTTTTGCGGGATTCTCGTTCCTTACCCAGACTCCTCGCGTGGGGGGTTTGGGCGGCCTGGAACCGGGAACTTCCCCGGGTGTCCCTCATTCAGGCATACTGCTCCGCCTCATTCGTCGGCTTAATGGTTGCTTACCTAGTATGGACATGGCGGACTTTTTACCCCCCCCTCGCATTATTTTGCAGGGCTAATCGACGGGAAGTCTCGCAGACGCCCAATTCCTCTCGACGTTGCAATTAGGTGTCCCAATCTGTGGGGATTTCCCCTTGGTCCTTCCCCTCGGGAGGGGAGAGAAGACCATTCCAAAAGGGCTAGATAAAGTACGTAACCCCCATCGGTCTCCTTGGTTGCCACCTTGAACTGCTCCCCCCCCTCTCTCTCCTCTTAGCAGTAGCTGTTCAAAAGGCCAAAAGAAAAAAAAAAGCTAAGGAAGAAGAAGAAGAGGAGGAGGAGGAACAGCCATGGAAGCAGTTTCACAACTCAGCCCGATGCGGCGGCTGATCCTAATAGGCGCCAGCATCGGCCTTCTCGCCGTCGTCTTCTCACAACTTCAGCTGTATTTGCGCCGGCGTCGGTTCAAACGCCAGCATGGCTGTCAGCCCGTGGCCAAGTCGGCCACCAGAGACCCCATCCTCGGACTCGATCTGGTGAAGAGACAGCTGCGGTCGGCAAGAGACCACAAAGCACTCGAGCAGGCGCGCCAGCGATTCTTGGACTGCGGCAACACGTTCCGCATGAATGTCCTGGGCAGGCCGGGCATCGCCACGATTGAGCCGGACAATGTCAAGGCGGTGCTGGCCGTCAACTTTGACGACTACGGCGTCGGCCACCGCCTGTTGACGTTTGGACCCTTGCTCGGCGCGGGCATCTTCGACACCGACGGGAAGCACTGGGCCATGTCGCGTTCTCTGATCCGGCCCAACTTCACGCGCGAACAGGTGGCCGACCTGGCCGCGTTCGAGAAGCTCATCCACGACCTCCTCGCCCACATCCCCCGCGACGGCGAGACGACGGTGGACCTCCAGAACCTCTTCTTCCGGTACACCATCGACTCGGCCACCGAGTTCCTCTTTGGTCACTCGGTCGGCAGCCTCAGGGAAGGCGCGGCCACGTCCGAGCTGAGCTTCTCGGAGGCCTTCAACTATGCCCAGGAGGCCATCCGGACGCGCAACATCATGGGCCCGCTGCGGTTCCTGCACCGCGACGAGAAGGCGGACCGGTGCAACAAGCTGTGCCGGAGCTTTGCGCAGCAGTTTGTCGACAAGGCCGTGGCGGCGGTCGAGGCCGAGAAGAAGGCGGGCGTCCAGGACGACAAGTACGTCTTTGCCCACGAGCTGGCCCGGCGCACCTCGGACAAGCAGCGCATCCTCGACGAGCTGATGAACGTCCTCCTCGCCGGTCGTGATACCACGGCCAGTCTGCTGAGTAACATGTTCTTCATGTTGGCCAAGAATCCGCCCATGTGGGAGAAGCTGAGACAGGAAGTCGCCTCATTGGAAGGCCGAGTACCAACGTATGCGGAGTTGAGAAACTTAAAGTACCTTAAATGCTGCATGAACCCCCCCTTCGTTCTCCCCCACTCTGATCTACCGGCCGGTCGGGAAAAGGCCAGAAGGAGAGGGGGGGGGGGAATGAATAGACTACGTCAGACCAATTGCTCAGACTGCTAACCCGCTGCCCTCTGAACCAGCTTTGCGCCTTCACCCGGTTGTGCCCATGAACGGTCGCAACGCAAACCGCGACACCGTGTTGCCCGTTGGCGGCGGCCCCGACGGCAAATCGCCCGTGTTCGTGGCCAAGGGCACCGCCGTTTTCTACAATGCGTACGCCATGCACCGCAGAACGGACTACTACGGCGACGACGCCGAGGAATTCCGGCCAGAGCGGTGGGAAAACGGCAAGCTGCAGCCGCGCTGGGAATATCTGCCCTTCAACGGTGGTCCGCGCATCTGCATCGGGCAGCAATACGCCCTCACCGAGGTCGCGTACGTGACGGCGCGCATGGCTCAGGAGTTTAGCACCCTGGAGAGTCGAGACCCGGGCCCGTGGGAGGAACAGCTCACGTTGACCGTCGCCTCCAGAAACGGAACCAAGGTGTGTCTGAAACCGGCTGTCAAGTAAACCAGCACATGGAGATGGGGGCCCTTTTTTTGTTTTTTTTTTTCAATCGTGGTGGGAATGCAGCATGTAGCATTTTCGTCGGTGGCATTGGTTGGGGTGTTGGTGATGCTTTTGTCGATCAATCGAGCGGGCTCAGTCCAAAAGCACGAAAAAGTCAGGTCACGTCGTCAATACAATCCATCCCCCAAATGATCAAGCGCGTGCCCTTACATCCGTTGCTACGCACATGTACAAAGGTCCCGCCCGCAGCCTGTCTTTTGTCGTCCACGCATTGTCGTTCCCCCGATCGGTGTGCATGCACCGGAGCCATGGGCTTGGGAGGATTGAGATTGGACATGATTGGAGCGGAGACGGCAGCCACTGACTGCATGAGGTACGCAAATTGGTGCCAGCGATTCATCTCGTGAGTTCAGCTGAGTACGATTTTTGGGGTGTGGGCTTGCCGATTGCATTCACCCGTCATCGCGAATGCTCTTCATGCAGGGTTACCACATCGTCAATGACTGGCACTGGCAGGGCGCTCCGAGGAAACAATGCCCCCCCCCCCCCTTTTGT
>AZGY01000004.1:286656-417440 GCA_001636675.1 Moelleriella libera RCEF 2490 | reverse complement strand
CCCCCCCCCCTTTGGATCCCAACGCACAATCTGTGGCAAATGCAGCATGAAGTCATATTTCGTTTCATCTACCAACCAGCGAACAGCGGCGTATATTAGCAGTATAGATAATGAAAAAACCTGCGACAACCTCGACACTTTCAGCATGTTGGATACACTCGTACGCTGAGGCGCGAAATTTGAGTAAACATAAAGGCATGGTCTTTCCCAATACAAACTGAAGCTCAAGTGCAGGAGGCTCACGATTGAGATGAAAGAGCAGTCCTAGCCTTTCATTGCACGCAACATCGCGTGATAGTAAGCGGACGGCACTATTGACTGTCAGTAAAATTTCAATGAAAATAAAGGCAATCTGCCTACAATGCTCTCTGGCTTGCCAAACTAGTTTGATGAGATCCTCGAGGTTATCGATTGGGTACACGGGTGGTGGCGGCCCTCCTATCTCAGACGGGATGGGTGCGGGCGGATTCTTGTCCGAGATGAGGAATCCAGAGTCGACATGGTAGAAGTCTGTCTGGGTTGGCTTCAAGGTGGTCGGCGGTACCTTGGGAACAGGATCACCGTCGTTCGCGATCCGCCAAGAGAGGCCCGGCTGCAGGCCCACCACCCTTTTGTTCGCGACGGCCCAGTCTTGTGAGCCGACTCGTGGCGCGCCGAACGTGTACTCGTCCCCCATGAGCATGGCGCTGGTGCCGGGTGCCACATCGATCAGAAGCTGAGCATATAAAAACTGGGAGTAGGAGCCCCCGAGGGAATGGCCCGTGACATGAGTCGGCACGGGTCCGGCCTGCATGTTCTCCGCCAAGCGCTTGGCTACCTCCCTCACGTTGACATAGGGGGGGTTGTTGGGGGCCTCGAAGGTGCCAAACAGACCAGTGAACACGCCCTCGGACACGTGCGTATTGTCCAGGAAATTGCCGGCCTGCATCAGGTCGTAGTCAAGGTCGACGAAGTCTTCTCCCGGTCTGAACGGATTGGTGCCTTTGAAAGCGAGGCCGATGAACGGCGCGCTCTTCTGCTCGTCTTTGGTGTAGAAAGCCCCGCAATAAGGACCGTCCAACCAGCAGTGATCCTTAGGATGCTTGTTGACCAGGTCACACACGACGACAAAGTTTAAGCCCCAGATGGCAGCCAGCTCATCGATGTGGTGATTCGCCTTGAGGTATAGCGTGACTGCCTCCTGTTCCACGCCTTTTGACAGATTGTTTGATCGCTTCGCGCCCCGGTATATCCGCCAGGCCTGTACGAGAAGCTCGTAGTCTCGGCAGTACACGGCCATGCTCTCCATGAAAGGGAGAAACGCTGTTTTCCAGTTGATTGGCTCCTTTTTGCCAAAGACTTGGGCGGAGACCGCTGCTTGTATAGCTTCAATGTTGTCTTTGCTCCATTTCTCCAGAAGCTGGTAGAGCGGGCCGTGGAATCCTTCTCGATCATCTGGGGGCGGAGCTGGGAGCGTAGCTGGGGGCTCAAACTCTGAAAACCGTTCAAGATTGCTCACAGCGAGGTCATATATGAAGGTCTTGAGATCGGCAGCCATTGTGCTGGGGAATGGAAGCATCTGTGGAGGTGCTTTGATGGGTTTGGAAGAACTTGTTGCTGCGCTTTCAGCAGAAGGAACGCAAAACATTTGGAAACGCGGTCGCTCCCCCCCAATCACAGTCTGCGGCTACAATTGAGGCTCCGAGACCATTTACCAGCCCCGAAGCACCCATCGACGCCTTTCAGCCGCCGCCCCCGTCGTGTGGCTGTCTGGTTCAGCTGATGCCGGCTGGCGCCGTCAACCAATCACACACGAGCCCGCCCCAACTGCCGAGCAATGTAGAAATGCCATACTCTCTCAGTAGACGTGTTAGAAAAAAGAAAGCAACGGTCAGGGCGGCCATGTCGAGGCTGACATCCGGATTTGCGTGGCCGCATATTCAGCCCAGTTGTTGCTCCGGGTCCTATGCAGGCTGCGCGACAGGACCAATCATCCTCTAATCCAGGTCCGTGACCCCCACTCGCGTACTGCATGGTCGTCTGGGCTTATGGCCTTCGTTATCTTGACCCTGCTTGACCGGGCGACACGGCGAGGCGTTGGAAAGGAATGTGAACAGAATATTGTGGGCTGAGGGCCAAGAAGATCCACTGTCACAACTGGGAACGACGCCGGCAGAGAATTCTATATCATGTCGACACCGACACTCCCAGCTGCAGCCGGGCGAACATCTGTGATCCTGAATTGATATAGAACGCATCTAGCGGGGCTGGACAAGGCCAGAGAAATCTGAATGAGGTGTGAGACGCTCGCTGCCTGGCTCGATGACGGGTCAATGACATCACTCGCTGATACGCAGTCCTTGAAGAGTAGAACGACTTTGTCTCATTCATTGAAATGCCGCTGCTCGTTATATGCAACTATGCGGTTGGCAGACGGTGGCCACGCAAGTCAATGAGGCCGTGAGCCCAAATGAATGTTTTTGCCATCTTTGGCCTCGCCGCCGGACCGTTTCGGTGGCCTACCACGGCCGTTTCATGTAAGGTGTGGTGCAATGGTCAGTTCCAGCTGATTGCCACCATCTAGCATTCTCGCACATGACATCAGATGTGGTCAATCCACGATTGACATCTTCAACATGTCCTCAAAAGTGACAGCGATATATCGGTATACAAGTCTGCATGCCAACGCGGGTCCCAGGCATGAAGTTTGGGACCATTTCATTCAGACCTGATAGCTACTTCCACGACATGAAGAGTTGCCCTTCCAGTCTGTTTTGATCAGATCCGCTGCCTTCTCCGCAAACGCATACACCGTAGACTGCAGATTCCCGGCGCTCACAAGCGGGATTGCGCTCGCGTCAACCACTCTTAGCCCCTCCACACCATAGACCCGCAAGCGAGAGTCGACGACGCCGTCTTTCTCCCGCGGTAGCATGGAGCAGGTGCCCACCAGATGCCACATGGGGCAAACATTATCTGCCATGAAGGTTTTGGCAGACTCCAGGTCGCTTAGGTCTGCGGCCGGATCTCGGGACTTGACTGGGTGCTGGACAATATCGCTCATCTCGGGCGACTGCACAATGGGCTTGATGTGCAAGAAATGCCGTGCCAGTACTTCCACGTCGAACGGATGTGAGAGATATCCAGGATCGATCAGTGGCGGATCTTTGGGATTGACAGAAGCACTAGGAGCAACCCCCCCCCCCCTCCTCTACATGGCAGGGCCAAATAGGATAGCCGCAGGTAGAGAATCCCCATACGCGAGTGACTAATGGATCTTTGAGACAGTTCCAACTCACATGTGAACACTTCCGCGAGATAATGGCTGAGAGAGCATCATGACAAAATCCAAAAACTTCCCAGGCGATGGTGGTGGGATCGTGTCGTTCCTCAAGTCTCTAGCAAAGTTTGTCTGCCCCAAAGAAGTGAGGTACGCTGCGGAGGGATGATTGGAATCTAGCATCGTCTTGTACGCAACATCGTAGAATTCCTGTCTTATGCTGGGATGCTGCGAATTCTTTGGATTGTGCTGTACTAGCAGAGCCTCGATATCCGCCTGCTCCTGCCCGATCAAAGGCAAATACGCATATGTATAGACGCCAAGTGAAGTCAAGGGCCCAGAATGCTTATCGAGATATTCTTGCATGGCCTTGTTGAGGGCTTTTGGCTCCTGTCTGACAATTGCGTCGGACGTCTCAACGTCATCGTTCACTGGAAATTGAGCGTATATGCCCGGGTGGTCTACGCAACGTGTTAAAATCTTCTGCAGTGCGTTGGCGACCTGCAACCGCCGAACGAGGAAGAATCGTCAAGGACCTCTAATTCCGATCGGCTCATAGGCTGCGCGAAGAAGTAGAGCTCCAGACGTACCGTGGAAGTTCTGTCCGACTCCTGGCAGATCTACTTTGACATTGATGCCATGCTCCCGTAGAATCTCTGGACTTCCTATTCCAGAGAGCTCCAAGATCTTGGGTGATTGAAGTGTGCCAGCAGAGAGAATTACCTCTCTGTTTGCTTTTGCAGTTGCGATAGCTCCTTGGAGGTTGAACCGTACCCCGATAGCTTTAGTGCCGCGATCATTGGTTTCAAGGAGTATTTTCTCCACGTGAACGCCCGTCATGACGTGCAGATTCGGTCTATGCCGTGCGGGCCCAAAATAAGCCGGAGCAGAGAAGCTTCTCCGGCCGTCTGCGTCATCGCTGGCAAGACAGCTAAAAGCTCCCACAGAGCTACGGGTGAAAGGGTCTTGCGTCATAGCCTGCCCTTTGTTGTGAAAGTAGTTGAACCATGCTCTCCGGATAGGGTGTGTTGCATCACCGAAAGATGTTTTGACCGGCCCCCCGGCAGCGTTCAGTCCAGGCCAGTGCTCGATGGCTAGAGATTCTTTGGCGCCCGGAGCTACATGAGGAACACTGTAGGCCTTGGTGAGGTAGCCCATGAGAGACGACCAGTTCCAGCCAGGGTTACCCAGCGTTTCCCAGGCATCAATCTCACCCTTCGTCGGGGGAACAAAAATTTGAGCATTGATTGCACTGGACCCTCCGAGACCCTTGCCCTGATTGAGGCCAAGCACTCGGTCTTTGAGGCTCGGCTGCCGGACATGTCAGCAAAGGGGCTACTCGTGCATATTCTTTGGCCGTGACTCACTTGAGGCTTGGTCCGGAACTGCCAGTCCACCTCAGATCCGTAGAGTTTGTTGGAGAAGAGAGGGACAGACACACGGGGGTCCATGGTCAAGTCGGGGCCTGCCTCGAGCACCAGAACGGATGTGCCTTCGTCGTCACTCAGCCGGGAGGCCACCACAAGGCCCGCTGTGCCGCCTCCGATGATGATGAAGTCGTACGAGTCGGCCATTTTGCTGCCCGCGGTAGGCAAAAGCAGGGCCGCGAACGCTAGTGACCATTGTAACGGAGATACACAGTCCCATTTCATCGCGTCCTGGCGTCTTCTCTCATGAGCTGGACCGCTGAGTGCATCTTGAGATCGTGGGGATTTGCCCTCGCGTCATAGACAACCGTCTTTCCGTCTTATCGACAATGCAACTTCCTCCCCACCTGGATTGTCGGTGCTGCATCCTCGTTCCCCACCTCGAAGGCGCCGCGCCGTTGGACCGCCATCATGTTACCTTGCGGCACGATGTCCGAGGTCATGCGCGCGCGCAAGCATTTCAAGATTGGCTTTGTGGGCCTAGTGGCATCCGGGGAATACCGCGACGCTGTTGACGCGCATGGTGATTCGAAAGCATACAGTCTCCGAGTCCTGACACCCGTCGTCGTTCACCAGGACCAGCTAATCGACGCATTGATACGCCTCATGCTGGAATTGATCCAAGCTATATTTGCCTCCGGTGGCCCTACGGGGGTCGCCTGCGGCGGGCCGGCCTCGCTGCGCTCGATGCACACTCATAGTTCAAGTCCTGCTTCACGTGTATCGAGCGCAGCGAGGTCAGCCCGCCACAGGCGACCCCCGGTAGGGCCGCCGGAGGCAAACTTTAAGCTTATGAACGGAGCGTTGTTTCCCATTCCAGACCCGCCTGATGATAGGAAATTAAGTATCAAATGTTGATCCGTATAAGTTTGCCAGCTTCGGAGGCGGTTTCCGAGTTTCACACTCAATCCCAAGCTTCATATCGCGCGTGACGAACGATTCCCGGCACCAGCTGGTGCTTATCGACTCTCAGAAGCGAGTCATTAAGTGATGATACAAGATAATGATCTATGACATCATCCCGCCAAATTGAAGTGATACATTGTGAAAATGCAGACAGAACTCAAGTATGTTACATAATTTACAGCTTCTCGTCATTTCAAGGCCTTTCTCAGTATTCGCATCTCCTCAAAAACCCTATGTCGCTGCTGTGGCAAGCTCAGAGACAACCTGCTTGAAGACATCTCGCAGGGCCTGGGACATTGGATCCTTCATGGCCAATGCCGACCACTTTCTCACCATGGCATCGTCGACATCCGCATCGTCAGCATCAGCCGCTCTAGAAGGCAAATTTCTGCGAGCTGGAGAAGCTTCGAGGATAATCTTCTTCATCGCCTTCTTGACGACTTTCTTGGAGACCTTTGGCGCAGTGTGTGCGATGAGTTTCTCGGCAATGTCGACGTCAAAAGCCCTTACGCTCTCAATGGCTTCCCTCGTGGAGACCGCATTGATCCCTTCAAAGTTGGCCAAGGCGCTGATTTCTTTCACAGTCGCCTCGGAAGCCCCTTCGGCTGCAAAGGAATCGAGAAGGGCGGCACCTTCAGGGCTGAGTCGTCCAGCGAGACCGGCTGCGCCTCCCACGAGCCCGCCTCCCGCAGAGCTAATAGCCATTCCGGTCGCAATCTTTGCCAGACCCATGGATGTAAGCATCAACCCGGCGGTTTTCAAGCCAAACTTCACCAGCGGGGTCAGCGTTTCGTCTTTCGATGCTGAATCAGTATTCTCGAGCGCTTTTCTCTTGACGGCCTGGACCTTTTGGGTCATAGTTTCTTTGATCTCTTCTTTTGATGGCTGCTTAGGTTCATCAGGCCTGGGCAAATTCTCTTCCTTTGCTGGCTTCTCTGGTTCATTCGTCGTGGGCGGCTTTGGCTCCTCAGGGATCTTAGGCGGCTTTGGCTCATCGACTTTCTCTGGGTCTTTGTCTCCTTGGGTTTCGTGGTTTTCATTCGAGGCTCCTCCTCCAAGTTTCTCTTTTGCAGCAGAAAGAGTGGATTGCGCTTCACGGAGCCCCTTTGTCAGCCTTTGCTCAATGCCTCGGCGGAATTTCAGCTCCTCGCGAACCGTTCGGAGCTCTCGATCGACACTTTGGCCCATGTCCTCTTGATCTGGAAAGGTCACGATTCCCAATTTCTTGACAATTTCCGGAATGCTCGGAAAGTCACTCTTATCCACAACTTCCGCAATTTTCTTCTCACGATCAGCCGTCTTCTTGATCTGCTCCTCGAGCAGTTGAAATTGTTCAACGGCTCTCTCGAGTAGCGATATGTGTTTTCGCAACTTTTCCTCGCCTTCGAGGGGGGGTTCGGATGGAGGACCGGACATGTACTTGTCTGCGAAAGCAAATGCCACGGCATAATTGGCTTCCGCAAGTCCCAACCTGACCTCGGCAAAACGCTCCATGAGCTCGGGAATGTTCGCTTTGATTGCTCGGGCATCCTCAGGACTGATAGGACTCTCTGACCCTTTCAACATCGCTTGCGACTCTTTCATGAGCCAGGGAATGTCTTGGACAGCGAATGATAGGCGGTTCTCTGTTATCCGCCATTCTTTCAACGTTGCAGGGCTCACCGTATCGGCTGATTTGAGTGCAGTCATGGCGCCCCTGATGTCTTTGAGCTTGTTCTTCATATGTGCAAGCAAGGAACGCGGTTTGAAAGCTTTGGTCTTGATTCCTGGTGTTCTGGCCCACTCCCAGAGACCTTGCCCCTGATCCGCATGCGCAAGCTTTTCCTGAATGAAGCGGTTCAGGTTTTGCGCCACACTCTGATAGTTGTACGTTGTCCAATCTGGATCGTCCCACGCCTGGACAAAGCGAGGGAAGCCGGCCAATTGTCGTTGCGCGCCGCTCGTCACTGGATTTGCGTATTTGCTGGGGTTGTGGTCCGGGTTGCGTACAAAGCCTGGTAAGATTTCTCCTTTCTTCATTTTTTCGATGTTTCCCTTGAGAAACAATACGTCTCGATACTCGGAGTTTGACAAATCGTACCAGCCAATGAT
This sequence comes from Moelleriella libera RCEF 2490, assembly GCA_001636675.1. Taxonomy (NCBI): domain Eukaryota; kingdom Fungi; phylum Ascomycota; class Sordariomycetes; order Hypocreales; family Clavicipitaceae; genus Moelleriella; species Moelleriella libera. The sequence continues at coordinate 409,757 of AZGY01000004.1, read as the reverse complement.
TTGGTCCCAAGGCACGTACCCGACAACAGCCTGTTGGGCTTGTTGTGGAGAGCGGGTGTATGGCGCCGTGGATGCACCTAGATCAATCATTTTGGCGTCTGATCGTATCATGTAGAGAAACGGTTTGTTTGAAGGGAATGGATGGACATTTGTGTCGAGCTCGCCCAGTTCGAACGATTGGGCAGGGTCGGAGGTGGTTGAGACATATCGTGTATCGCGCAAAAAGTCCTCGCCCATGCTGTGAACGTAGAGGCTACTGCCGAGCTCATCGCCCGAGGGCATATACTTTTCCCCCTCTAGAATCCTCCTTACGCCCTGCGAATAAATGCCACCAACCTTTTTGAAGACTTCAGGGGCTCGCTTCCATTCTCCTCGCCAAACAAACTCCCCGGGTTGCGAAATGCCGGGAGTACTTGGCTGGCCATCAGCGTTACGAGATTGCAGTTCGAGGCTATTGGCGGCCAGTCGGGCAGCTGGCAGGACCGCGGGATCGCTTGCCAAGCCATATGGCACGCTCGCGAACAGCAGAGGTGCCGTCTGCAACACTGCAGGAAGCCACGACGACCTCATGAGAGAGAAATGTGATTATATGGAGAGGAATAAGGAGAATATAAAGATTGGGAAATGAGAGCAGGATTTTGGCGAACGTTGAGTGAATGACGGGAGAAAAGATGAGCGAGCATGAGGTTGCTGCAGCCAATCAAAAGAGGATTAGAGCATTCAACTCTGAAGTGTTGACACTTGAAAAGACCAGTCTACATCTCAAAAACTGTTGTGCGCCTGGTGACAGAAGTTATAAAACGGCGCGGCTAAGTCATCCAGGAAGCACTGTGAGTGAGTGGACTTTGGCTGCTCAGATCATCATGAGCCAATATACTGGAGGCCTACACCATATTCTCGCGTCTCGGCCGTCGGCTCAGCGTGAAGTGAATGCGCGTGCTGTGGTGGTGCACGAGGACATCTTGTGTTTCATTGAATGCAATGATGAGTCTGGGCATGGGTCGATCACCGTCTGAAAGCGGGGCATGCCTTGTTCCATCTCAGTTCCTGTGAAGGGATTGAAGGACCGGGATCCTGACTCCGCAAAGTCGGATCATGTAATACGAGTCTGGAAGGCGAGACACGCTCTGTTGGAGCCAACTCCGCGGACACGATACAAGCTCGACTTGCGATGCGCGCGATACAAGACCGACGGTCCGCTCATCCGTCGGCTAATTGCTCCACGAAGGATGAAATTGCCTCGTCCGCCTCATGCGATCTAAATTATCACGAAACATGTTCTGCAATTTTTTATTCTCCTTTGCCGCCGTGGCGACTGGACCTGAACGGGCAGACACGACGAACGGCGATGCTTCGTATTCGTCGTGCTGGGAGGTGCGAGGCCCCGTCTTCGGGAATTGCAGGACATGGCGACGCCAGAATTAGACCGATGCACGATGTCATGCATGTATGGTCCAGGCTCACTCAGCTTTAATCTTGATCTGGGGACGGTTGGTACATTCTTTTCTGGACATGGCGTGCGAAGCATGAATTGCCTAATGACCAGTAAACATTTCAACATGGTCAGATCTCGATTCGGCTGAGCGGCCCGCGCATACTAACGTCTCCTTAGTGCTGGTGAATATCCATCCGTTCGTCAATAAACCCTACCCATCGCCCTCGCGCACCGACCTTGGGGTCGACTGCCACAGTATCATCGCGACACGCTGGCAGATTACATACCTACCTGGGCAGATGGACAAGTTCGTGTCCAGATGTAACGACTGCCTTCTGGGTCGTGCAAGCTTGAGGAACGCAACCTCAAAAATCTTCACTTTTCAGACCCACAGATGCGTGACTGGATCCGCCCTACCCCAGACGAATCATTCGAGCCTTCCTATTTTTCCGGGCATAAATTTGAGGATATGGCACGATCCCCCCCCAGTTGGCCAGGCCCATGCCAGTCTCTGCCCAACAGGCGTACTCCATCGTATAATGTCACGATTACGACTACAACTACCAGGGCAGACAGTCACGCGCTAGATTGGCTCCAATCAAAGATCGAATGACATGATGTTGAATCAACAACAAGACCATAGAAGCCGCTTCTTGCAACCCACGCTATCAACTGAGAGATACCTGTCGAGTCTTTGAAGTTCATGCAACAAAGCTGAGCGGATCGTGCGATGGCTGAACCCATAACCGGAGGGGGAATGTGTAGCTTTGGAAGGGCTTCGTCTTGAACCTTGAATGCAGTGGATCTCATGCGAGTCAACCCGGGGGTTCGGACGAACTCACTTATCTACATGGTATGATCTTCTCCCGCACTTCCATCAGACACTGCTCGATTTCTTTCTTGCTTCCATTGACTCCTCTAGAGTCTGTAGTAGTCGCCCAGATTTTGCATTATGCTGCTGAGCCTACTGCCATCCGGGCTATTGCTCGCAGGAATTGCCGAAACTATCGCTGCCCAGGTGCGTTCAACTCCGCCTACCATTGTCGTCGTATGTCGGCGAGACAGCGACTGATTTGCAGTCTAGGCCGCTCCAGAAGGGAAGCCCGTGAGGAAATGGCTTGAAGGTGGCAGATGCTTTGAATCCACAGAGGAATGCATGGGCACCCCTGACTGGTGCAGCCATTCCGTTCATTATATCAAGCAAAATTACAAGACCGAAGAAGATTGCTTTCGGGACAGAGAAGCCAAGAGCCCGTGGCAATACGGCCAAGGTCAGCCGACTGGAACCGATGTGCTCTGCGCAAGGATACAGAATGCGGACATTCGAAACAAGTGCTTTCGAGCCTTTACCCAAGCCAAAGCCTCATGGCTTGAGCCAAACTCACCCGGCTGTCTTCGCCCGGGGTGGTCCGAAGATGAGCGTTGTGTAGGAACAGCCATTTTCTGCGCCAGCGACAAGCGCAAGAAGGCGTACGGATCGCAGGACGGATGCCTATCATACCGCGAGAACCGAGACTCTAAACATGGCGGTGAAAGAAAATATCCATTCCTCCTGCCAGATATCAAGAGGTGTCACGGCGACCAACAGGAGGATTGTATTGGCACGGAGGCTTTCTGCATGGCGCAGGGCCCGGAAGCTGGTCTGAGGTGCCTGGAATCACGCGAGAAACCGCCTTTCCTGCAGCCCGAGTCGCCTCGCTGCGGTGAACAAGGCGTTTCGGACTTTGCAGAGCCGTGTGTTGGCACCAAAGCCTGGTGTCGCGGAGAGAGCCGGATCAGGCAGTACGGGAGTGAGGAAACATGCATCAAGACTCGCGAAAGCGGCACAGGGAAGTTGCCTTGGCTCGAGCCGGCAGACCCATGCGCGGGCGGGACTGGCAACGACACGGAGGCCTGCGTGGGCACCGAACGACAATGCCGGGCTAACCCTAGCTGCTTTGAAGGTAGAGAACTGGGCCCGTTCTTGTTGGCCAGTGAGTCTGACTGCGCCAGCAACAAGGATACTGAGAAGTGTATCGGTACATGGAAGTGGTGTGACGGCAAGTGGAAGTCACTACAATACGGCGACGCGCACGATTGCTTCATGAAGCGTGCTTTTGACTTGCGACAATTCAACCAAGAAGTCGAGAGAACCTTCAAACCCTTGTACCAAGACATCATCTCCAGGGGCTCGGGTAATGTCACCTTTGCTGCGCTGCTCCGATCGCAGGTTCTAGCGCAGGAAGATACAAAGAACCTCACAGCCGAGGTTCACAGGAGCGTGAAAGCTTACGTCGAAGAACTGGGTAAAAGAGAAAAGGACTATGGACAGGCCGTTGAAGAGTACATGAAACGGGTGGTGAACGATGTCAAATAGGAGTTTATGGTAATGAGTTCAACGTTTAGGGATATTTTGTATCAATACACTTTGCCGACGTTAGGTCGGATCTCCTAGCCCTCAGTAATGCCATCGTACCGAGCGTTCCTGCAAGGCAGTCTCGGATATGGTCTTCATCAAAATCACATGAGATTTGAAATCGGGCCGTGACATTGCTGATGGTGCGGCAACGCCTTTGAACAATCAGATCATGATTGATACTCCAAAAAGTTTGGCCTTGAAAACTCAGTATACATGGATCATAATTGAGGAACACCAGAGTTCCTCAAAGTCGGTAAACGTGTCACATGAAATTCGATTCCGGTCTGTGACATTTTTGATGGTGCGGCAACGCCTTGGAACAATCAGATCATGATTGATACTCCAAAATGTTAGGCCTTGAAAACTCAGTATACATGGATCATAACCGATGAACTTTCAAGTTCCTCAAAGTCGGTAAACGTGTCAAAATATGGTGTTTAGCATCACATAAATGCCAAGCAGCTTGGTTCCTACGCGCAAGTTTCAGTAGTTGCCTCGAGTGGGAGAGCTATCAAAAGTAAACTCGCCATCAAATTGTTCTGACAAGCGTTGCTTACCACTTCTTTCGAGCCATCGCTTCAATGTGTGTTGATATCTCACTGTAGGATGTCTTGAACTAGTTTCGTGCTCCCTGTTACCGTTGTGAACATATCACTTTGAAGGCCCAGCCACCAAATCGAATACTCGCAGTCATCTCCGAGCGCTACGAGTATCAACCGTGGCACAGAGGTACAACGGGACTTCTCATCGAGAGGAGATAAAACCCGGGAAGGTTATCTGTTGCCGCAGCTCATTAATTTCCCGATTCTTCCAGAAGCAAGTAGAAGTACAGTACATCGATGACTGTTCTCCTCGGACTCTCCCCTCTTCCCCTCTTTCTCGAGGTTGGGATTCGACTTCTGCTGTGAGTAAACAACACGTGAGAACTCGCAGTTCGTTGGCACGTGCAGAGTTTTGAGGCCCGTGAGCTTCGAATTCCTTGATATTGGGATATTATCGAGGTTTCAAGGGTTCTGGAAGCCGGACTGTATGACTTGGGGGCGGTGGGTCAAGGGGAGCGTACCCAGATGTGTATGATGTTAGGAGTGATCTGATAAGTCTCCTGTCACACCTTGTAGGTACAACGCAAGCCCACACGAAACGTAGACTTATGCTGGTAGACCGTCGAATCAATATTCGGCTAGACCTTAAATACAGATATCAGGATGTAAAAGACACCAGGATGCGACAAGACACCTGTCTTGAGACTCCAAGAGCTGGGTCCTGTGGACGTTCGATTTTGACACATTTCTTGCTGACATCTCATAGTTATGCAGGTTCAACATCTTTATTAGCAAATGAAAAGGCAAAAGTGAAAGTGTTCGTCACCTTTGTTGACTTATATTTTGTCCCTAGCGGGACGCCTAAAAATATACCATTGTGGAGATATCGTCCCGAATCGGGAACAAGTGGCCCACATCGCTCGTACCACCTGTGTGCGTGCCGATACGGTACCAGGGATCCATCTGCACCCACTTTAGGGGAAGTCGAATGATGGCAGCTGCAAGAGACTTTTCTCTAATGAGTCAGGGTCAGACGACAGACTCAATGGCATAGAAAACCAAGAAATTGAGATCAGGACGTGTCCATCATGCTTCAGCCTGCACTCTCTCGTATTTGACTTAGAAGGATGGATGGAAAAGTCCCCAATGTTTTCCATGATCGCTTCGAAATGACCCTCAACGACCCCAACTTCTCGATCAATTGTCAATGCTAACGCTTCCCTATGGACTGTAAGACATGACAATTTATCAAGCTAGTACCTAACATGAGGCGGTGGCAAGTCACAAGCACTTTCGCCCGATCTTCTAGTTGGGGTAGAATCGTAAGAAACGGTTTTTCGCTACCAACAGTGCAGGACTACGGTCGAGGTGGACCACTTGTCAGTCAATTGAGCTTGGCTCAATTAGTTCTTCCGGGAGGAGCAAGCACACAATCCATCTTGGAGCAACAAACTTACGAGGGCTTAATGGATACCTTTCCTGGCTTATACGAAGAGGGTTATACGAAGCTGTCAACATCCTGATGAGCATATGGCGTTCCTTTTCTTCCCTTGTCGTGTGAACCACAATATATGCAAGCTGTAGATGAGTATAAAGCTGATGGCATGGGCAACTCTGAATTTTATGAACCATCTTCTGCTTCGTTTTGTTTCCGACGGTCACAGGATGCTGAAAGCAGTAGTGACGCTTCTCGCGGCTGCCGCCGCGGTCATGTCGCTCCCTGCCGACACTGCATCTGAGAATGTCGCCTTGCAGGCCAGACAGCCGAATGGTGGAGGAGGATATCCGAATGTGGATTTGAAGAAATGGCACGATCAATTTGACAAGTCGGGGAACGCAATCGTGCCGCCTGAGGAGGCGAAGAAACCGCAAGTAAGTTCACTCGCAAGAAAGGCATCTACACTTGTCTCTCAGCTAAAGTCTATTATCGATCCCCGGAGCTCCACCGTTCAACACCGGACTCAAGCGATGGGCCCGAGTGGACGACCATCTACTCAAGGGCGATGCTCTGTACCGTTCCTCTGCGCCATTCTGGCAAACAGGTTTCCAAGAGCGTCACAGGGTGACCGACGCCACGATCGACTGGTTGAAAAAGAACAAGATCACCCAGGTCATTGCCGTAAACTCCCGGTCAGCGCCAGAAGACCCTGCCGAGGATGGAGGAAAACAAGTCGCGGAAAAGCTCAAGAAGGCGGGCATATCTTACACAGCAGTGCCGACGAAAGACGGCAGCTATCCAGACTACCAGAAATTGAAAGACGCCGCCGAGAAGTTTGCAAGCGGATCAGGGGGAACTCTGGTCTGGTGCGGATACGGCCATGGCCGAAGCGGCCTCATGGTCTCTTCTATACAGTCGCTTAGGGAGCAAAAGAATCCTTCCCCCCGACGAGTCACTGTCGAGGATTATCAGAAGAACTTCATAGAAACCCCCGAGCAGATGGCCTTGGTTGATATCTACCAAGACGACTTGAAGGCAAAGACCCAGACCAAAGTTAACGAGGCGACGCTCCAAAAAAAGGTTATAGAAATCAAGGGCAAATTGAACAAGAAGCCCGTTCCAAACCTTCCCACTGAGCCACCGGCGGGCAACAACCAGAAACCCCCGCCGCCTCCAGACAGGAACCAAAAGCCACCGCCGCCCCCGGATCGGAACCAGAAACCACCACCGCCTCCAGACAGAAACCAAAAGCCTCCGCCCCCTCCAGACAGGAACCAAAAGCCACCGCCGCCCCCGGATCGGAATCAGAAACCGCCGCCCCCTCCTGATAGAAAGCAGAAGCAACCAAAGTCTCCTACCACGAGTCAGAAGCCAAGTCAGTCAGGACCTGTATTTTCACTTTGGGGCTCCACTAACGAGATAGCAGGAAAAGGACAATAAAAAACAAGACGTTCGATAGTTGGCAGCGCTCGAAAAATTTTTAAATTTTTTTAGCATTTTCAGAAGCAAATGACAGAGTGCTGAGCCGTCTTGAATTTTCGGGGAGCTTGTGAATCGTTGATAGACGCATGGAACTATCCATTCCACTTTGGTTCTAAACTGTAGCTAAAGCTCAGGTCGTGAAAGATCTATCAACTATCTTTTCTGATCACAACCATAGTCGCCGGGGGCGTCGTTCGGAAGTTGGGGGCCGTGAAATTGATTCAGGGCTGACAGCCCATGATTTTTTTTCGCAGCGCAGCATTCGGGTTCTACCTCACGGGTCTTGTGCGGCATTTCTCACAGTCTGAATAAGTAAACGTATGCACAATCCGCCGAGATCTGCTGTTTCCGTCGACTGGGGGTCACTTTGCAGGACCCGAAGGGCTGCGAAGCCCCCCGTCGTGGATTCAATCTCCCCACCGGGTAGCAATAAAGTCCCTAGACGGGAATCGAGTGATGCATGCGCCACGCTTCTTGGGTGGCTCGGTCTTTACTTCGTGGCCGAGTGCAAGTTCTGTCGCAGCATACTTATCCGTCAACTAGCCACCCTCCAGAGTGGAATTCCCTTTTGGCGTAGGTTGTATTCTGACGTGACAAGTTCTCCCCTCCAAACCCCGTCTCCCAGTTTCATGGCAGCCCGCCTCCCCCCAGCGCTGTCCACGTCAACGCAGAACAGCACACCGCATGGACGACCAGGTGGATTGCCGGTGAAGCCATCAGCCCTGACCTCTTGCGATCTTTGGCTTGCATCCGGAAAGCCGCTCTTGTCATCGGACCAGTGTGATAGAGCGCCAGCGCCCCAGCGATGCAGCGAGCCAGACTGGCAAATTCTTGAGCTCCTCGTGCTTCCAACGCTTCCGCAGAAAAGAGGACGCTGGCGACGATGATGTTGGTGGTCGTGAGAAGAAGGCCGTACTGTCTGATGACGCCGTGCGCGTGTGGCTGCGACTCTGTCAACGTCCCTGACGGGAAGCACAGAAAGCCAATGATGGCGGGAGTCTCTACCAGAAAATGCAGGTAGAAACCAAGGGTCTTGGTGTGTCGTGGTATGTCCATGATCTCACGCAGGCTGAGCCCGAAAGGCAGAGTGATGAAATGGTCAGCGCGATCTCACAAAATTGGCCGGGAAACTTTGGGAGTGTTGGGGCTTCGGAATTGCTCGTCATGAGGGAAGAAGATGGCATGCCCTCCTGTGTGCTGCATTGACGGGCATTTGCATCACGGCGCACCGTACGATCATTCAAAGACGATACGGGTATGGTCGACCGACTAATGAATGTGGTGCGATAAGAGCATCCGAAGAGGCCTGTCCCGCAGATGCCTGAGTTGTGAGGTTGCAATGCCATGCAAAATCCGACCCCCAGGGTTCTAGGGGTGCAATGCCCCCCACGCCTCAAGAGTCGGGGTTCTCGCGAAATATCGCGAGATCGAGGAACGCATCATGCCACTCGGGCGCAACGGTGTGACAGGGAGGAAGCGGTGGGACAAGATGAAAGGTGATGTATTGCTTCGCTACCATCTTTCGACGACCACGTTCGTGCCCCTCGCGCGGCCGGGCCAGCCCGGCCGCAGCCTCACCGACCAAACCCTCGCCAGATAGTGACGCGCGCCACTGCCGTTGGTGTTGCGGGGTTTTCTACAATAATCCCGCCGCCCATTTTCAGTACATGCGAGAGAAGGAGGGACACCACCCGACCACCGATAGCGCTGATAAGAATCGAACTTATTCAGGTAGATATACCTCTACCCTTCCTGGGCCAGTGCGGTCACGGCCCAGGAAATGATGGGCCGCGGAGGGCCTCCCCCGTTGGTGGGGCCCCTGCCGTGTCTCCTCTGGTCAAGGCGACGATTGGTCCCAAAACGAATGCTGTCCCAATTCAGGAATCCACCTCCATTGTACGGATGAAAATGGGCTGTTTGGGCATCTGCGTAGAGGTGCCTATCCATCGCGCGCGTGCCCATCCGGAGACGTGCCAAACCTTGAGACTCGCGGAGACTTACGAGGGGGCTGATTGATGAATATCGCAGGGGGGTCAGCCCCGGTGCGATCTTTGACGTGTCGCTGCGCAAGATCCCCCGCGCTCTCATCGCTCACGCAGGTCAGCTCCTCTCATTCGTCTCTTCTTGACGGCACTTGAGCTGGTCTGAACCTTTGATGTGCCCGCAAGAGCAAATACATCCATCAAGAATTTTCGACGGAAGATGGGATGAGCGAGCTCGATTAGCGGGATGCCGACCCGTCATGATCAATGGAGTACCTTACCCTACGGCAGGTGATGGTTGACAGGAAATGGGATGCAGGATCTTGACAGCGTCTCCTGACGATGCACAGGCAACGCACTGGCGTTGATGGCCCAGTCGCTTCGGGCAAGATTCTCGATCTGAGATCCATCGTGTCCAACACGCTCACAAGACGGGGTGCGCCACGTTGCCCACACTTCTGCTGCGTAAGATGGTCTTGCCCCGGCTGGTGTTCCAAACTGCACCACCCGTGTGTACACAGCCTGCTGCGAGATCGCTTGAACGAGCCTTTCTGGGCTTATTTCGAGCGCCTGCGGCGGGCTGGCCTCGCTGCGCTCGAAACCCTCTGGGTTTGGGGCATCTAGCGGCAATTAGGCTTGCAATGCTGGCACCGCAGTTCGTCTTTGCTCTCAATATCATCAATCCACTTCAAGAGATCGTTTTCTCTTATGCCTGCCCCTGTCGTGGTCTTTCATTGACACTTGAAATTAACTTGCTGTCGGCGTCTGCCGTGGCTGATACGTCCGATCTGAGCGCTGAGCCCATTGATTGATATCCGATGAAAGTTTGGCAAAGTACGGTTGGGGTGAAGCTACATGGCTGCACCTCTCTCGGAAAACGTGTCGCCTTACTAGTAGTGTCATCAATTCTGCACGAACATCATGATCAAGGTCATGATGTATTATGAACGTTTGCTCCACAGCAACACCAAAAAAGGTGGTTGATGGCTCATTTGATTGACGGCTCATTTGATTGACGGCTCATTTGATTGACGATTGATCACCGCAGCTGCGTGCTAAACAATGTCCGTCCAGTGCTCATCACAAGTATATCGTGTGAGGCGCTGTTACCTTCCATGCCTTGACCAAACGGATGGCTTGATGAAAAAAGGGTAAATTCCAGAGTGCAGCCAGTACAAATTGGGATGGACCATGACCTCTTGCGGGACGTTGGACACAAGCTATCAGTATCTGGCGCGACGTTTAAGATTTCCAGTTCACCAAGTGCACGAGAGCCGACAATTTTTTCGACCAAGGAGAAATCTTGCCACAGCCGATTCCAAACTATTTCCTGTGCCTGGACAAAAAGACTTCCTCACAACGGAAGATGCTTCCACGCACCAATACTGCAACAAGATTGCTGCTGCTACATTTCGACTGTGCCAACGTCCGACCAACCAGACGCCTCACAGACGGGCGCCCATCGAAACGCCGCGCGCCCACTTCCACGTGCTACTGCCTATTCGGGTAGGTACTTTAGCTTGAGAAGTTGCGTCCGGGTCGATCCGAGGGGTGGGATCGCGCTTGTTGTAGGTCGCCATCACGGGCATGACGGGCGCCCTGTTTGTTCGCTGGCTGGCCCGGCAGATGGAAAGAGGCGTTAATTCCCTTGCCTGCTCACAACTCGCCATGTGTACCAGCTTCCTTCCGGCTCTAATTTCTCATGATTTGACCATCTACCAACAGAAGTCCGGTGCGTTGACGCGAAACACGAAGCACAAAACTGGGAACCCCGCTATACCTGGGAGCGTGTCGGCCGTCAGCATGGCGACGACATGGACGACCCTCACGGCGGCGACGGTGCCAGAGGGCCAGGAGTACGTCGACCCCGATGCCCTCCGCACCGCCTTCACCCTCGCCCTGTCGGCCATGTACTAGGCCGAGGGTGCCGCTGTACGGCACCCTCGTCGACATTGTGGCCGACGTCAATAGGCAGGCCAGCAGCACCAGCACGGCCTCGACGACGTTCCCCCCTCCCCCGACGTCGACGATGACAATGACAATGACAACGACAACGACAACGACAACACGCGCACCGAACTCGAGCGCCACGGCGCCATCCGACTCGGCACCGCGCACGAGCTGCACACGATCCGGCGCCTCTTCCGCTGCTACGACCTCTCGGCCGCCGGCCTGCCCATGCACGCGACCTGCTTCCGGCCCACCACGGCCGCCTCGCTGCGCCGCAGCCCCTCTTTGGCAAGGCCGTCCTGCGCATCTAGTCGGCACCGCGGCACCATGTAGTTTATTTTTTCGCTTTCTTTTGTCAGGCATAGCATGTAGGGCATCAATCGAATTAGAGTCATGACAGCGCACGTGCGCCGTGGCTTGCTCCCGCCCTGTGACGCCTCCCCAGGGACCTCCGCGGTCATTGGCTGCGGCCATCTGGCTGACGTGCCGGGCTCGCTGCCCTCAACTACTGCCATTGTGTCTCAACTCCGTCTCTTGTGGAGGCTTTCTCTACAGTAGGTTGCGTGTGCTGGGCCCTGCTGTTTCGCCTCCGGCGGCCCTACCGGGGGTCGCCTGCGGCGGGCTGACCTCGCTGCGCTCGAGTCCTCTCCTATTTCCAAAACATTAGACTGCGCACATGCAATACCCTAGATACCTCGCGTTTGCCGCCGGCTGACCTTGCTACGCTTGAGTCCTCTCCTACTTCTTAGATATTTAACTGCGCATATGCTATACTCTAGACATCTCGTGTTTGCCTCCGGCGGCCCTACCGGGGGTCGCCTGCGGCGGGCTGGCCTCGCTGCGCTCGAAACCGTGCGAGAGACGGTCGATCTGGGGAGTATGGAACGTGGAAGGGGGGGAAGGCGCTGAGGAGCTGGCGCGGGGCATGTAAACATAGTAGTCACGGCGTCGATCAGATACCACGAGCTCGTTTGTCCGTGCCGTGGCCTACTACAGGTGTGCGTTGTGAGATGGGGTTCATGAGTGGTCATTAGAACTGAGCAGACACACCTCCGGTGTCGCGACTCGCACGGCGCCTCATGCATCCTGCATCTCGGCATCCTCCGCGGAGCCATCGCTGACAAAGTCGTCGAAATCCACATCACTGTACGCCTCCTCCTCCTCATCGTCCTCGTCCTCGTCCTCGTCCCCGTCTGCGCCGCCGCTCTTCTTTTGCTTCTTGGCCTCCTTCTCTGCCTGTTTCCTCTCCACATTCGCCTTCTGCTCCCTCTTTCGGGCCGCCTTCTCCTGGCGCCGCCGCTCCCAGCGCCTCTCGAGCTCCTTGACCTGCTCGCTCGTCTTGTGCACGTACTCGTGCCACATGACTTTGCCGTCGCATAGGCCCTCCTCGACTTTGGTCAGACGGAGGCGCATGCGAGGCCCCAGTTCCACCAGCTTGACTGCGCGCCGCTCCACGTTCTGCTCGACGTCGTCGTCGCCGTCGTCGTGAGCCTGACCGTTCTGTTCCCCCCGCTCAGCGGCGAGGCGGGCCTTGCTGGACAGCACCCTTCGAGGCGCGTTGTTGACCACCTCCACTTCGGCATCCGACTCGACCTCGCTCCCGCTCGTGGCGTCCGTCATGTATCCGTCTTCGGCCATGTAGTCGGCAATGTCTTCGAGCTTGCCGAGGTTTGGCATGCGGCCGCGACGACTTGACTTTGTGGTCATGAGCTTCTCGGCCGCCTGAAGCCGCTTGAGGGGCTTCGACACCGTCGTCGATTTGGTTGTGATGGCGTAGTGGCGGAAGTTGACAATGAAGGTGCCGTCGTCTTGCTCCGAGTTGGGCTCGCGGTTCAGGAGGAGCACGCGGCGTATGGTCTGGAGGGGCGTTTGCTGAGGCTTGATGGGAGGGAAAAGCGACTGGAACACCGTCGTGGCGAGCGACTCGAGATGCTTGGGAACTTTAGACTTGGCGTCGGCACCGGGCGTGGCGAAGTTGTTCATGACCAGCTGGCGGCCAAGCAGATCAGCAACACATCCAGGTGAGCATCGCATCACAATTTTGGGGGGGGGGGAAAGCCATGTCAACATACCAGAGGTGGCGTGAGAAACTCTTTGCCGCCGCCCCGAGGATGCCTTTGCACCCTCTGGACGTCTTTGCAGAGCGAGTACTTTTCGATGCGAAAGTGCATCGTCGGGCCCCGCGGCGCCAGGGCCACTCTGAGATTTGTGTTGCCGCTTTCCGATCGCGAGAAGAGAAGCAGGTGGCTCACACCCAGGGGACCGCACATGACGACGTAGTCCTTCAGCTTGTTCCCCCTCCGCTCCTTGAGACGGCTGGCCGTGCCCGGCTCCATGACCTTGCGCACGTCTGTGGCCAGTTGGCTGATGCTGGTGCCGACTTCGCCTGCGCCGATGCGGATCACCATGCTCTTGGGGTTGCCGGCAGACCTGCGTTCGGCGCTGGCAACGACCGGGTTGTTGGCGCCCACATGGGTGCGCTTCTTGGTTCGTCGTTTTGCCATGGGTGCTGTCGGTGCTGATGTGAAGCAAGGTTGTGACTTTGTCTGGATGGATAGGCAACCGATGAGCCTGCTGCGCCGTGCATGTATGTATGGGTTTAGACTCGCCAGAAAAAAAAAAAAAAAGCCAGCCTCGCCGCGATAAGATACTGAGAGACAGGGGTGTTTGAACGCAACAGCCAATCAGGACGCAAGCTACAGCGAGTACGTAGAGCTCTGCCCAATTACAGTACGCGATAAGGCTCGCCTGCCCCGCACAAATTTTCACAGACTCGGCGTCACAAAGCAACCTCCCCGCGTAGCCAAACTCTGAGGCTGTTGACAAGTGGGCAGTAACGAGCTTGGAATCCCAATTGCAGAGCCTTCTCTGCCCTCCAGAGCGTATTCACATTACCAGAAAGCGATGGTCAACGCCAAACGGAAAAAGGTCGCCAAGGATGAGTCCGCCGAGGCGCGAAGCAGTCCCTCAGCTTCAGAGCCGTCAACCGATGGTGAGAGGGGAGCAGCCGAGGACTCATCATCTTCCGCTCCCAAGACCTTTAAAGATCTCGTGCGCTCATCTCATCTCATTCTCCTCGTTCATTCGGCATCGTCGGACTGACAGCTCCGGTTCAGGGAATCGTCGACTCGTTGTGCGAAGCCTGCGAGGCGCTCAACTACAAACACCCAACACCGATCCAAGAAAAAGCCATTCCCGTCGCCCTCACGGGCCGCGACATCATCGGCCTCGCCGAGACGGGCTCGGGCAAGACGGCGGCCTTTGCGCTCCCCATGCTGCAGGCGCTCCTCGAGAAGCCCCAGCCGCTGTTCGGCCTCGTGCTCGCGCCGACGCGCGAGCTGGCCGCGCAGATAGGCCAGGCCTTTGAGGCGCTGGGGTCGCTCATCTCGCTGCGGTGCGCCGTCATCGTCGGCGGCCTCGACATGGTGCCGCAGGCGGTCGCGCTCGGCAAGAAGCCGCACGTGGTCGTGGCCACGCCCGGGCGGCTAGTGGACCACCTCGAAAAGACAAAGGGCTTCTCGCTCCGCGCGCTGCGCTACCTGGTCATGGACGAGGCCGACCGGCTGCTCGACATGGACTTCGGCCCCAGCATCGACAAGCTGCTCAAGTTCGTCCCGCGCGAGCGCCGCACCTACCTCTTCTCGGCCACGCTCAGCTCAAAGGTCGAGTCCCTGCAGCGCGCCAGCCTGCGCGACCCCGTCCGCGTCAGCGTCAGCGCCAGCAAGTACCAGACCGTCTCGACCCTGCTCCAGCACCTCCTCGTCGTGCCCCAGATGCACAAGGACACCTACCTCATCTACCTGCTCAACGAGTTCGCCGGCAAGTCCACCATCATCTTCACCCGCACCGTCTGGGAGACGCAGCGCCTCGCCATCCTCCTCCGCACCCTCGGCTTCGGCGCCATCCCCCTGCACGGCCAGCTCTCCCAGTCCGCCCGCCTCGGCGCCCTCAACAAGTTCCGCGCCGGCTCGCGCGACATCCTCGTCGCCACCGACGTCGCCGCCCGCGGCCTCGACATTCCCAAGGTCGACGTCGTCCTCAACTTTGACGTGCCGCAGGATTCCAAAACCTACATCCACCGCGTCGGCCGTACCGCTCGTGCCGGCAAGTCCGGCGTCGCCCTCAGCCTCGTCACCCAGTACGACTTCGAGCCCTGGCAGCGCACCGAGGCCGTTCTCGGCAAGAAGCTGCCCGTCTACCCCGTCGAGAAAGAACACGTCATGGCCTTTCGCGTCCGTGTCGAAGAGGCCCAGCGCCATGCGAGGGTCGAAATGAAGAGCATGGCCGAGGACAGGGGCGGCAAGGGCAGGGGCGGGCCGCGTTCCAAGAAAGACGGCAAGCGGAAAAGGGACGCTATGGACATGGACGAGGGTTGAGGGAATTGGACGGGAGCATGTTGTTCAACTAGTAGATAATCATGATTGATGTCATTGTCTCACGCGCCCAGCTAGTGTCCCATCAGATCAGAGGAGTGCATACACACGCAGGTACACGTAATTGCAATCAAAGAGAAGAAAAAAAAGCATGTCAAGACGGCCAAGATGGGCTGTTTCCGCGCACGGATGAAGCGAATCAACTTCCAAAACAATCAGAGCACAAAGGCAACAACTGAGGATGGCGATTACAGCCCCATTGTCCAGGCGCGCTTTTCATTCAGTCGCTTAACATCGATAGCATAAAGATCTCCAGCTCGCTCAGATACAGTCTCACCATGCAAGGAGGCCAGTCATGCCGCTGCTCCCTCTTCTTCCTCTTCCTCTTCCTCCTCACTTCGATTTCGTCTTCCACGTTATTGTTCTCTTCCTCTTCAGCCTCAATTTCCTCTTCTTCTCCCTCCATACCTTCCTCATCATCATCATCCTCCTCCTCCTCTTCTTCTTCTTCTTCTTCTTCTTCTTCTTCCTCTTCCGCTTCGTCTTCTTCTGCTCCATCCTCCTCTCCCTCTTCCTGCTCATCTTCTTCTGCTTCCGCTCCCTCCTCGTCTTCGCCTTCGACTCCTTCCTCATCCTCAACCTCGTCCTCCTCTTCTTCCTCGTCTTCTTCAATTTCTTCGCCATCTTCACCCGAGCCGGCCTCGTCCTCTTCGTCTTCGACTTCGACTTCGACTTCAATCTCCGCCTCAGCCTCATCCTCTGCTTCCTCCTCTTCATCGTATTCTCCCTCGACGTCCTCTACATCCGCCATCTCCGCGTCTTCGTCCTCAATTGCCTCTCCATCCATCAGGTCCTCAACTACATCTTCTCCACCTTCCGGGGAATCATCTTCATCGTCCTCCTCATCCTCATCAATGGGATGACCCACTTCGATTTCGTCTTCCACGTTATTGTTCTCTTCCTCTTCAGCCTCAATTTCCTCTTCTTCTCCCTCCATACCTTCCTCATCATCATCATCTTCTTCTTCCTCTTCTTCTTCTTCTTCTTCTTCTTCTTCTTCACCACCGGCGTCAATCTCGACCTCGTCTTCATCTTCTTCCCCTTCTCCTCCTTCTTCCCCCTCTTCGTCGCTCGTCCCAGACCTACGGCCAAGATGGGAGAAGAGGAGGCCCTCAGGGACGTCATCGTCATAACCATCGGGCACATCACTTAAATCGCTGTCATCGTCAGCTGAGTTGTGGATCTGACCAATAGTCACACCGCCCAGCTTTTGGATAGCGTGAGGCCCCCCTTGCTCCTCGTCGTCTGCCTCGCCCATCTCTTCATCACCCCCTCGCCCAGCTTTCCTCCGCATTTGGACATCAGGTTCATAGACATCTTCATCACTACCCGGAGCGCTACCAGCACGGGCCGGCGTCTGGCTGCCGCGTTTGGAGCTGGACGTGCTGCCGACGCGACTTTTCATGGCTCCTGGCTTGGGCGCATCCAAGGCTCGAACCACGGCCTGCTCCGCCTTTCGCAAAATTTCGGGCCGGCGCACTCCAGCGAGTCTCTTTGCCCGTGGAACAGTATCCGGCTTCTCTACCTCGATCGGGGTCGCGTTTCCCGCTGCACTGTCCGCTGCGCTTGGTGGGTTCAGTAGACTGCTCAGCGATTTTGGACCTGCCTTCGACTCTGCCAACGCAATGGCTTCTAGCTGCGCTGCGACCTCCTTGGCGTGATTACGCTCCTCGATGACCTTGCCCGGCTCTAAGCCGGGCAATGTGCCAGCGACGTCTTTGTAGATGGTGGTGTAGCAATCATTGATGAGATCATCGATCGGAGCGACCCTCATCAAATTTCCATTGAGCTTCTTCATTTCAATTGCCTCCTTCATGCATTCGAAAGCGGGGTTCGGCGCGCCTTCGTCTCCGCCTGCCCAGTCGGTGATGCGTTCGCTCATGATTTCAAATTCTTCATTTGACATGTGCTTGAATGCCTCGTCAGTTGTCACAGGCACCTTGTACGCTGCACGAAGCAGCTTGACGTACTCCGTACAGCTATACTGCCAGAGATCCGTGAAGTGATAAAAGTCTGCTCCTTTCTTGCGCAGGCGCTTCAATAAGTGTTCCAGGTCCGTTCGGTTCGACATGATCACGAGCAATTTCGTCATGAACCGCACGTATTGCTCAGTGAAAACATGGTGACGGCCGGGTCGTTCGGCGTCGCACTTCCACACATTCATGACCATGGTCTTGGTGAACATGTTTTCTTTGAGCAGCCCAAAGGCTGCCTTGGCAGCGAGGATTTGGTCGTCAATGGTGCTTTCATCATACAAGATTTTGGCGTGACGCATGACGATTCTATGCTGCCAATTGGACTTATCTTTCTCGCGAAGTTTGCACAGGTTTCTGATTATGTACTCTTCCCAATCCTCCGGCTCAGAGAAGCCTTTGAAGTGGTCGCTGGGGTTGATGGCGACACCGAAAGGTTGCTGGGCGAGCAAGGTCGCGGCCTCGGTTGCGGGCATATCACGCCGCATCACGAGTTTGTGAAGGATAGAGACCATTTTATAGTGGGGTTCCAGTGTTGGATCGCTATTCTTCGATTTCCTCATATTCTGTGCCACGTCAATTGATGTCTTGAGAGCGTCTACCAGGGCTTTGATGGTGACTGGTGCTTTGAGATCTGAGCTATCCAAGCGATCGGAAGGCGTCTGATACATTTTCCAGTAACATTTGGCAAGCATATATGAGTTTCTTTCGTCGCGTCAGCATCTGTTCTCAGACAAGGGTGACATTTGCGCCGTCCTAAAGGAATGACTTACTTCCAATTCCGCGGATTCCTGTCCCTAGCCAACCGGAAAAGTCGAGCAGACAGCTTCCAAACCTTGTACTGCGACATTTCATCGTGGACTATCCTCTTAAAAGTTCCATCACCCATGTCTCCAATGAAATATCTATCTTGGTCGGAATGCTGGAAAGCTTCCATGGCAAAGGGATCTCGACTTGACGAGTAGAGTCTCATGCCGAATTTGTGGTACAAATCATGGAGCGGATCGCCGTCGTGCGCCGTCACTTCCACATGACGTGAATGTGACAGCGCCAGGGTGTAGCAATGGATTGCGTTCCGCTGGAATTGTACTAACTCCGGGCGATCCTTGTTCATCTTATCTGCCGTCCACAAAACAGAGTCGTCGAGCTCGAAATCAAAGCATTCCGCCAGGCGAAACCACGCCTCCCAACTGTCGGCCGTGAACTGTAATTGCAGCCTGAGCAATGTGGCCCCGATGCGGAGGTCGTCCGTAGCGCCCGGTGTCTGGCGACGATTGAGTTCCACTGCCTTGAACTTTGTGAGAGCAATCATTCCAAGAAGGAAAAACCATCCGTGGCGGGCCAGCGCTGCTTCGGGGATGTTGACGGCGATAGCATTAGCAGAAACATTGCCAGATAGTGCTTGGTACAGCCGCAAAGGGTGGATCGGTTTCTTGAGCATTTCTGTAAAATTGCGCAAGTTGTGTATCATTTGCGGTGTCGATTTTGTCTGCCCAATACTTTGTTGCATGTGGTCGATCGTTGTTTTCAAATCTGACTTGAGCAGGTCCTTCATAGTCATACGATTTGCAAGGACCATGATCTTTTCGACCAACTGCATGGCCTGCCGCTTCACAAGCTTCTCGGAAGAACAGCCATGATCTTCTGCAACCCAGACACCGACGCCAAGCTTGAGACCGTAAAGATCGAACAAGACCTGCTCCAGGTGATCTTCCCAGGCATCAATCTTCTTCATTCTGAGTAGTTCCAGACGCATCACTTTCAGGAAGATTTTATTCGCAGAACTGCAAATTTTGCGCATACCAATCACACGGTGTATCGCTGCGAGGTAATGGGAGAGCTCGTTCTCGGGAGCAATTGATTCCTCTGACAAGAGACCGGCCTTGAACATTGTAAACAACAGACACCACGTGCGAACCTGAATATCTCTCAGCTTATTGGCCAGAGCCGTAAATACGTCATTGTTTGTCGGCAAGCTTGCAACTCCGAGTCGAGACTCATCTTCGCAGAGAGAAAAAACGAAGAGAAGACTGCAAAGTTTTACGACCGCCGCAATACTTGACTTTAGATGATCTTGGTCAACGATGTCGAACGCGGAGGGATCATTCAATGAGAGTGTCAAGGCTCGTATGACCAGCACATCCAAGGACTTGAGTGTACGCATGAGTAGATGTTGCCGTGATTCGTCTGGCGTCTTGGCGTATGCATCTCCCTCCAGGTAGTGGATCACCATTTCGATGCTCTTCAAGAGACATGAAAACTGTTTTGTGCTGTAGCCAATAGAGTAGTACGCGTCTCCTAAGCGAGACCACAGAAAGAGACGCAATTCAATGCCGCTGCTTTGAAGGAATTTCCAAAGGTCTTTCAGGCCTTGTGCTGCGTCCTCTGAAACAGGCTTCCCTAGACTTGCAACATCTTCCTCCGGGGTTGAGGCATTCGAGGTCCTTTCATTTTCCATGTCAGGCACTTTATTCGCAGCGCCAACGACCCCTTCCATGGCTTCTTCTTGTCCGTTCTCTTTGGTTGACCCAGCGGGGCTGTGCGCAGGTGAGAACTTCTCTTTCGACGTGTAGACCGATGCTGGATTCAGAACCGGTTCCAGAGTATCGATGATTGAAACAGGATTCGTCATGTCGTCATTGAAAAGGCCAAGAAAGAAATCCATCGTAGTCAGCTTGGAGAGCTCTCTGTCTGCGGCGGCTGGAGATATCACAGGCATGACGAGATTGTTGGGCAATTTGATGGTGTCGACATTATGAGTGGAGAGAAAGTCTCGAAGAGAAGTCCATAGAAGCAAGATGTGCTCTCGCACGGGTTTCTTCGTCAGGGACGAAACCAATACAGAAGCCCACAGGAATCTGACGCATAACTCATCGTTTTGTTCGAGATTGCAGAGATGAATGTAGGTAGACATGGCCCCCAGCCAACGGTTTAATCTATTGTTCGTTTCTGTGCGCGTTGTGTAATCAACGACACTGCTAGGATTCGTAATCCTTTCATAAATGTCGATATGCAGCTCGAAGACCATAGGGAGGATCTGGTGGATTCCGTGCAATCTGTCCTCGGTCACCAAGGGGTCGTCCAAAATGCCGGTAATGCGGTTGTATAATATTGGGTCTGCCCGATTCAGCATCTGCACAACCGAAACCTTCATTGTGTCGGACCATTTATGTGTCTCATAGCTTTCGCTCATGGTCAGAACCCAGTAAAAAACAACATCCTCACTGGTCATCCATTCTGCGCCGTCCAAAATTTTCTTTGAGAAGTCCACAAGTCCTCTGGTCTCATCGAAAGGAGAATGATCATCACGCTCCTGGGAACCTGTCTTCGTGTGTTCTAAGAAAGTCGATAGGCCCAACATTGCTTGCTCGTCTTGGCTAAGAAGAACGTTTGCCACATCATCGCTGAAGCAAGATACGATACTGCGCAAATCTTTCGCCCCTTTTTGCGTGAGTTTCGAAGATCTGCTATCTGTCGAGCAGGAATCGAGGAGGTGTTGCAAGCACTCTAGTGTTGAGCTTTCCTCTGCGCCGACGCTTTCCAGCATATTTTTTGTCAATTGAAATAAATGGCGGTCACATTCTTGATATGGCTGAATCTGCACAGCAATGAGGTTGCCAGGGGCAGCTGTCTCCGCCGTGAGGTTGGTGTCTGTCCGACGCCGGGCTCGCTTGCTTCTCTTTTCTGCGCTCTCGTCTTCCACGCTTTCAGGCAAGCCTGCGGCAGATTGAGACCGTTTCCTGGACCCGGCAGCAGATTTCTCGCTCGCATCCTGATCGACTTGCCTGAGTAGATCTTTGGAGCTGTTTGGAAGTAGTTCCTCTTTGACTTCTGCTCTGGCTCTACTATTTGCTCTAGAGCCGTATCTAGTGGATCTTCGGACTGGCGGAGCCGGACGCTCTTCTACTGTTGGCGCCGCTTTTTCTTCTTGCTTGGCTGCAGATTTTGAGCTGGATGTTTGTTCAGTTGCCGGGCTTGGCTCCGGTTCTGGCTCAGGACGAGCTGCAGAAATAATGCTCTGCTGTTCTTGAGCAGCTTGGATAATCAAGCGGCACGCTTGCAAGGCCCCATTGGTATCGCGTATACATTTCATGAGCTCTATGCCAAGTTGCGACCACGAGCTAGCTGGCTCTTCATGAAACATCTCTGGTAGTGCGAAGGATAATGTAAGGGCACCCCCGTCGATCGTAGACTGCAGATGAGCTTCGGTCTCCGTCGGCGACCGCGGAGGTGTCAACAAAGCTGTAGGGTCCGGCAAAAAAGGAATAGGGTCCAGGTAGCTTTTCAGGAAAGACGGCAGCTCTTTCTCCAGCCATGGTGCCATGACAGGATGGGAAAGTGACATGTGATCGTCCAGGACCCGCAGATGGTTTCTGAGCTGGTGACCGGCGAAGCCTTCTGCTAGCGAAGGCGGGTTGACTTCTGTGATGGCGGGATCGTCGTCCAGCTCGACTGCAGCTTCAAGACAATAACGTTTGAGTCGGCCAGAATTCATCGCACCAGCAAATCGGGCCATCTTCCTCCAGAGTTCAGGGTCCGACGGGTCTTGGTCAAGAGCCGCGACCCAATTACCAATGACTTTGCCGCCATCGTGTGTTTTATAGGTGATACTCAACTTTTTGTTCCACTCGGGGTCGGCTTCAGATTGGTCCCTCAGTCTGTCCAGGAAATACTGCCCATAATTCTTGTAGGACATGTACAAAGCCTGAGCAAGACTTGCTGCTACGCCATCCGCACCACCAGCGTCGACGCCTAAAGACGAGTTTAAGTTCCCGGCGGCGGTCACTTCAGGTTGTCCATCTGCCTGCCGTTCCGCGCGCTCGTAATCGGTCTTTGCTTCTCTGTAGTCGAAGATTTCGGATCTAAACAGCTCATCATACGCGACGCCTGCAGCCTCGCGGGACCTAGGCCCCTGCGCATGCAATTTGAGGGCGGCTTGGTATCTTTTCAGAGCTTCGTCGACCTGTCATGACCGCTGTCAGGAAAGCAATAAGACTTTGCACGGTACAAGAGTGAAAACTCACATGTAGCTCCTTGCTTGTGTCCACCTGTTCATCTTCATTTTCCTCCGGCTCGAGGTTGATTGCCTGAAAGGTAGGCTGATTTGACGTTAGATCTCATTCGCGTTTTGGAAGAGAGGCTGCGGGCAACGTACCATCTTCAAAAAAGCGACCCGGAGGTGACCCTGGCAGATTTGACACTGAATGCAAATGAGGACGGTGAAGATCGGGAGGAATCATCTCCGTAGCTTTGGGAGTGACAAAGAGGCTAGAAAAGGGCCAGCTGAAGCTCCGACAGTCAGGTACTTCGATCCTGGTAATTGTGACGCGCGCAAACGCAGCATCCCTGTCTTTGGAAGGTGGACTGGCAAGCTCGGCGTGGGTGGAGTCAATCGATGAAACTGTCCTGGCAGCCACAGAGCCACGTGCAGTGTGGCGCAGGCTCAGGGGTGCGAGATGACTACCGTACGCTAGCCTGGCTCTGGGTGACGAGGAAGATTGGTGCATGAAGGCGAGAAGCTCGTTGGAGTCTTGCCATTGACGGCCCTGCGTTTCCCACGACAGCTCGGTTGCCGCTATCTGCTACAGATTTCAAACTGCGCCCAATAGTCTGATCACTTTTGCTCGGCCGCTTAATTACCCTTTCGCAAGTAATCACGCCCTCATCGCCGCCAGCTTGGGCTCTAGGAGGAGCTTCCTCTTCGCGATGGTTGCTCCGGCCGTGCCAGAGTATGAAAAGATCCAGAGCCACAATCTCCGCGGGCACTGACATTCTGCCAGGGTCACTGAGGAGATCCTCCACGAATCAATTGATGCCCGGACTCAATCACTTGTCGCCCTTCGCGAGCTCGGTCCGCCCGACTTGGTACATCTGGTCAAACAAAGCGTTCGCAACACCGCGAAACAGGTACAGACATGCCATCTCGCCGCAAGGTATCGTCGCTGCCTCTGATGCTAACACCTTTCAGACCGGTATCTACCATCACGTAACCGGTGTCGACGCATCCTCTTCAGCTAGTCTTGCCGCCTACATCAACACCTTGACCTATAAAGACAACGGACCGAATGCAACCTCCAAGATTGTCGAGGGCGTCTATTGGTAAATGCAGTTCTTCGACGTTAATCCGAACTCGACTGGACGAAGAACTAACTTTGGCAATCTAAGCTGCTATAATGCGTTCGCTCGGCTCGACATGCGCGTGCACGTATCGATTCCAGGCACCGTCGAAAGCTACTGTGTTGACGAGCGAGGCGAAAAGCGCAAGGCTTCCGACGACCTCTGGCTCGAAACATACTTGTGCAGCGTTCTACGAGCCTATTCCTACGCCGACGATGGCAGCGGCGAAACAATTCGAAAGATTATGGGTGTGAGGCGGTTCAACCCCATCACCAACACGGATGCCGAACAAAGGTTTCTCAACGCGGCCGAGCACCTGTTTTTCAGGGGATGGCAGCTGGGTTCCGACTCGACAGTTCAGGTTCCTACCAATGTTTCCAATCATCTGACTACTGGATTGCTGAAGTACCTCGAAACCACGGGCAGATACGCCTCGGGGATCAACTTATTCGAAAAGCTCCGCACACAGAGCATCGAGGTATCTTCTCTGTTGTCAAAGGTCATGTTCATGGGTAACGAGGAGGTCGCCGGTGTGAAGAACCTCTACCAGTCTCTCCAGGAAACGCCGATGGATTACGTGATGCTCGATACTCAGGCCCAATTTCTCATCAAAAAGGCACAGAAAGCAGACACCGCGGCGCAAAGGGACGAGCGATTGAAGATGGCCGTGGGCTGTGCCGACAGAAGCACAGTCGCGGCTCCGAGCGAGTTCGGTACCTGGGCCCGATTAGCCGAGACTTATGTCGCAATGGAGGACTGGGAAAACGCCCTCACAACACTGAATTCATGTCCCATGTTCACGTATCAGGATAAGGACACGCCGATCATGCCTGAACCAAGAGAGGTTCACCTACCAACACTGCCCGAGACCAGACTAGACGAGATTGATAGCGAGCCAGAGTCACGCTTCACTGAGCAAGTAGATGCCAGCCTGTTGGGCTTGCGTGCTTCTGGGTACCGCGGCACATTCAAGCAAGCCTATAAAATTCTCACTGAGATGACGGCCAAGATTGGCTGGGACCAGTTGCTCAAAATCAGAAGTAATGTCTTCGTTATGGAGGACGAATACCGGACAGAAAAGCAAGAAGCATCGCATTCCGCCCCAACGAAAAGGAACCCCAGCATTGACGGCCTGCGTGGGACACCTGTGCCAACAACGAACGGCGGGAACGATGAAGGGGAGGAAGAAGAAGGGGAAGAAGAAGAAGAAGCCGAACGTCCATTTGGACAGGAGACCATCTCCGACGCTTCAAACTTGAATGGAGCTGACGGTGGCGTTGAGAAACCCTCCCACACTATCGATCCTAAAGTTATCAAGGCAGACACGGATAATGTGAGTCGCGTCCTTCATGCTTTCCTTGAGACTCCCTTTTCCCCGTATGAACCGATGCAGAGCCATGACATGCGATTCTCTCACAATCAGGATTCATGTCTCAGTGTATTGACTGGCGCTAACCATCGATAGTCTGCCCAGAATGACGAGCATCTGTCGAAGCTAAACACCAAGCGTCTCTGCGAGCGTTGGCTGGACAGCTTGTTCATGGTGCTGTATGAGGACTTGCGCGTGTACACAATCTGGCGCACGCAAATGGCACAATACCGAGCACAACAAATGCAGTACAAAAAGTCCGCGGAAGAGTGGGAAATTCTAGGAGCACTAGCGGAGCGACTGCAACATTTTGACGAGGCTGTCGAGGCGTACAGAGCATGCCTGTCACTTCGATTCAGCCCCAGATCCCTTGCGGGCGTGTTGCGTGTTTTCGAAAAGGCAAAGAACACGAGGGATACAGTAGCGGCTGTCATCCGACTGGTAACGTGGCAGTACAGGTGGTACAGCGAATTCAGCCCCGAGCTACTGCACACTATCCGCACCTTGATCGAGGATGAAGGCGCGGTGAAGGTGCGGAGTATCATTCAAGCCACGAGTCTGCCGCAGAACGTCCTAGACTTGACGCATCACTATGCAGCTCTGTGTGCTACTTTCCGAAGCAGCGGGACGGACGGTTAGCCGCTGAGAGGAACGCATTTCATTGCCGCCATGGACTGGCACAGGAGCCATCCTGACGAGTGGTTTTCAAGCGAAACGCATAGAGGTGTAATTTGGAAGCAGAATGTATATCTATCTATCAAAAGCGATTTGATTCAACATGCATACTTTCCTGCACCTGATGCGTAGAAGCAGCTATGGCCTTTATATATAACAAATGGTGGGGCTACTCTTGGATCTTGGATCAAATGCGAACCGGTTTTTCTTTCTCAGGTTTTTCCTTACCAACGGGCGGGGCTGGTGTGACGGTAGTTGAGAAAACCCAATTTCTTTCGTGACCACATTAGCTGTTGCACACAAAGCGCAGAAGATATCTTGGCCCCGATCACAGGCAAAGAGCTCTCTGCAGGGGCGAGCGCAGAAGAGAGAGGAAACGCGATGGCTGCATCAGGCGACGCCTCGCCGCCCGTCGCCATTGTCTGCGTCGGCATGGCAGGTATGCGGAACGGCGACACGACGCCACGAGCTGATCACTGAAATCGTTTAGCTGACGAATGCTCTCATCAGGTGCGGGCAAGACGACGTTCATGCAGCGCATCAATGCGCATCTGCACGGCAAGAAAGAGCCGCCCTACGTGATCAACCTCGACCCAGCTGTGCTCAACGTGCCCTACAACGCCAACATTGACATCCGGGACTCAGTCAACTACCAAGAGGTCATGCGGCAGTACAACCTCGGCCCCAACGGAGGCATTCTGACGTCTCTCAACCTCTTTGCCACCAAAGTCGACCAAGTCGTGGGCCTGCTGGAGAAGCGGGCGGCGAAGCCACCAGATGGCTCGAAACCAGAGCGCCGGCCCATCGACCGCATCATTGTCGACACGCCGGGCCAGATCGAAGCCTTTGTGTGGTCCGCCTCGGGCACGATCCTTCTCGAGTCGCTCGCCTCGTCGTTTCCCACGGTCATTGCGTACGTGGTGGACACGCCGCGCGCTGCGTCAATATCGACATTCATGTCCAACATGCTCTACGCGTGCTCCATCCTCTACAAGACGAAGCTGCCCATGATCCTCGTCTTCAACAAGACGGACGTCAAGGACGCGGCCTTTGCTAGGGAGTGGATGACGGACTTTGACGCGCTCCAGGACGCGCTCAGCCGCAATCAGCAGGCGGACGAGCTGGGCGGCGAGTCGTCGGGCGCAGCAGGCGGCGGCAGCGGGTACATGGGCAGCCTGCTCAACAGCATGAGTCTCGTGCTCGAGGAGTTTTACTCGCACCTGAGCATGGTGAGCGTGAGCTCGCGGCTCGGCACCGGCGTCGACGACTTCTTCGCCGCCGTCGAGGAGAAGAAGCAGGAGTTCTTGGCCGACTACCTGCCCGAGCTGGAGAAGCGGCGTCGCGAACGGGAACAGCACAAGAGCGAGGCGCGCGACAGGGAGCTCGGCAGGATGATGCAGGATATCAGCGTCGGTAAGGGCGGCGGCGGCGGCGCGGCGGCGCAGACCTCGGACTCGGACGGTATCGATGCGCCCAGCGATGACGACGACGACGACGACACCGACGATTCAGACGATGAGGCGCAAAAAGCCAGCTTGCAGGAAAAGTATCAGGCCGCGATGGGCGACAATGAGGATTCCGTACTCGCGGACGCGAGCTTCTCCAATTATCTGCAAAATCAGCAGCGGTAGACGGGAAATTTTGCGGTTGGGAAATGGCATCGTGTTGGGCGTTTGGGGTGTTCGAGGGATACGAGCGGATGGCATGTCTTTTTGGTATCAGACGCTTTCGCTTCCGGGAGAAGCAAATGGAAACTCAAGTCAGGTGAGCCACCTTGAGTCGGACATAGAAGACAATTTGTGAACAGAAAAAATATATATATGCATTTTGCCAAGTGTCCGAAGCAGCGGATGAGTGTGCGCAGATGAACCGCTTCGTGTCCCGAATAGAGTCCGCTCCAAGGCAAATATCACGAAAAGCGCTCTGCCTGAAGCCCAAAGCCACTGGTCCTACCAACAGCGTGCCATATTTTGTAACCCCCCAGCAGGAAAGACATGTCAGCCATTTCCTTGCACCTCTCCCTTCTGTATGCAGTTCGCCGAATCATGCCCAAGAGTTGCTTTCTTTTGTGTGTGCCGCTACATCAAATCATAGCATTGCTGCCCGAAACTCCAAAACTCCCCGCAGCCACCGTCGTCCCCTGTTCTCATTCTCATCTCTCCCTCCCACCGGCTAGCCAGCCGGCCGTAGTCATTATCGCCCATTAACTACCGCGCCTCAAACTGCACCATTCTGCACGTCTCGGTCAGTCTTTTTCTACTCGTTCCATCGTGCCCCGTTCTCCCACCCTCATCCGCTCTCCTGACAGGATCATGGGGGTACACACCTCTTTGTGCGCTGCTTGTAGAGCACACGCCCGGCGCAGTGCGGACAAGCCACCAGCGCATCCTTGCCGAGACTGACGTTGCTACCGCAGTCGCCGCACGTATACGTGATGACAGCACGAACGACGTGGTCCTCGCGCGTGTTGCCGCGTGAAGCGCCGCTGGCGGTAGGGACTTGGTATTCCTCGCGAGGCATCGTCGTTTCCCTTTCTTCCTTTTTTTTTCCCGGGTGGCGGGTTTTGGCTGTCGCGGGGAGCAAGAGACACACAGACCAATCGGAATATATGTATTCGACTGCAGCGGCGACAACGGGTAAGGTCTTACGTAGAGCGATATACAAGTACAGCAAACAAATCGAAATGGGGGGGAGAAAATCGGCTCTCTCCAAGTTTTTGTCAGGCAGAAAGAAGGGGAGCGGGCGGTGTAGATACGTCTAACATGGAGGGTGTGGGTCTGCAGCCATACAAGACATTTGTACTTTCAGTGTGCGTCTCGCAAGAGTGACAAGGATTTTATTTCTCTTGAAGCTCGAGGGGAGCAGAAGAAAAACACTTTCTGGCAATAAAAATGAGACTGCAAAGTTTCATGTACCTGATAACCCGCTGCTAATGAGTTTTTATTTCGCAAAGTCCATGCAAGTGCCGTTGATACTCCGTCAACGCCAGTACTTAAAAGCCCCTGGGACAAAGGGATAAAGAAAAGGAGCAAACGCCGTGGTATCTATGCTGCACAATTGCCGCCCCTCCCGGTGTGGCCTCTCCCCACGCTTCTACAGCTGCACCTCGTTCAGGATGCGCACTTCCTCGCCGGGCTTGAACGCTGGCAGCCCGATAAAGGGGCATGTTGAGCACCGGAACGCGTCTCCCAATGAGCAGTTGTTGCATGAGCCTGTCTTGCCCTTGACTGTGAAATCCAGCTCATTGAGGTCGCTGGAGTCGAGCTTGATGGCCTCCAAGCCGACATCCGCCTGCGCTCGTCTCTGTTTCTCCTCGGCCTCGAATTGAGCGGCCAGACCGCAAGTGCAGTCCTTGCACGGGCGACGTCGTTTCTGTGGCTGGCAGTTCGTCGCTGTCGAAGGAGGAGAGCAAGTTAGCAGGCGGACCCTTGTAGCAATGTGCATAAAAAAACTGAAAGGTCCATGTCGAGGGATGCGAGACTTACGCGCTTGTGGTCGTCGCTTGAGATCTTCCTCGCCCAGCAACGCATCTTCATCAATCAGCTCGTCGTCGTCGCCGGCGCCAAAGTCGTTCAAGTCAACGAGCTTAGGGGGTTGCTGCTGCGATTGCGATATTGGCTGTGGCTGTGGCTGGGTGCCTTTCTTCTTGCCGAGGCGTAAAGGGATCACGACTTCCTCTTCTTCTTGCTTTTCGAAGCCGCCGTTCTTGGCGACCAGCCCTGCCAGAATGGCCTCCTTGGACTCTGACGTGCCGTCTTGAAACTCCAGCCGACCACCAGTCTTCATGGCCGGTACGAGCGTTGCGAATATGGACCGGCTTAGCAGCGGCGCCGTCGTGAGGGGGGACTCTGTGTCGTTGTCGCGGGCATCGGAGAGGACAAGGACGAGATCGTATGTCGCTGCTGGTAGAGACACAAAGCCCGCAGAGAGGCGGTCGAGCATTTGCAAGTCGGTATTCGCGCGGTCAAATGAGTTGAAGACGTCTCGTAGTCTTTCCTCGTACGCGGCAATGGACGGCGGAGCGAGGAGCAGGCTGCGCTTGGCACCGCCGTTGGCCATGACCACAGGCGGCGGTGGCGGCGCAAAGTCGGCCGTGTTGTCAACGAAGATTGGATGCGGCGACATGTTGGTCGCTTATGTCCTGGCAATTTGGTCCTGTCTTTTTATCTCTGAATTTTCCCTTTTTTTTGGGGCGATATTGTTTCAAAGGGGAAAAGTGAGGAGCGCTTGCTTCTCCTCTGAGCTTGGGGAGTACTTTCTTATGCGTAGATGCCGAATGACGGCGGGATCGCAACCAGTCAAAAGGAGGCGGCGAACGAGGCGTCTCCCAATTTTTTTGTGCAGATCCGACGTCGGGCAGCGTGGAAAGCGAGGGAGGGGGGATTTTGGCGGGGTGCAGTGACAAAGCGCGTGGCATTACAAATGCTAGCCGCCGTGGCGGCTCCACTGCCAATTACCAGTCCACGGCCACGAGTTGTCATGATTACTACGTACCAGGTTGATTGATTGGCTTGGCTTGCTGACTCGATGTCTCCGGACTCTATTATGTCTCGAAGAATTCAGATGCAAAAACCCATGTTTGACGAGTCCGCGGTCATATCTCGTCACTGTGCAGAGGCATTCACGCAGTTGCTGGGAGACGCATGACGTCACGCGGGAATTCAGCAATCGGTTGGAAAAGGTGGGGAAAGGGCACAAAAAAAGAGCGTAGATGAGCAGATGCGACAGGAATGGGTACGAGCTGAGCACAGCGACCTCGAAAAACTGACTTCAGCGGAAAAATGTTGCGAGCCATTGCAGAGTATCTTCCTGAATTGATATGGTTGGCAAACGCACGTGGAAAGAAATGAATGCATGGGCTGGGCGATATGGCGCTGGCATTCGGCACTATGTGATAACGCAGCGCAGCCCAATGCTCTCAGCAACGAACTTCTTGGCAGCCCGCAACTCGGTAGCTTACTTCATTTAGCTGCTCCATTTTCATAGCAGCTTCCAACCCACCTCGCTCTGTACCTGGCGAACCACCCTCATGCCACTCCCAATCGCGACCGAGCCTCATTCTCCTGAACCACGGCAGGCTTTCTTGCGAGATGAAGGCCTCCTGAAAGCCAACCCGGCACTCAATCGCATCGCCGACCCAAACTCATGGAGAAGACAAGTCCAGGAGTGATGCCCATCCACCAGGCTCGAACCTCGGCTCATCAACACTCAATCCCGCCGCCCCCATCTTCGCCATCGTGACTCTGGATGGCGGCGTTTGACACTTCCGCCGCGCCTCTCGGCCGCTGTCCCTTCTGCATCATCCCCTTGGCTCACACCGTCTACGATCCTCGCCAGCCTCCTCCCACGGTCGACTCGACGCTCACGACACCGCCTTCGTACGTCGTCCTCTCGACGCCCCTCCTCATCGCCTTTCTCGACATCATGCCCCTGTCGCCGGGCCACCTCCTTCTCTGCCCCCGCGCGCACCGTCCCAAGCTCACGGACGCGAGTCGCGCCGAGTCCCTCCAGCTGGGCAACTACGTGCGCGTCTTGTCGGCAGCTGTCGCGCGGGCCACGGGCGTCGAGGACTGGAACGTGGTGCAGAACAACGGCGCGGCTGCTGCCCAGGTCGTCCCGCACATGCATTATCACATAATCCCGCGGCCAGAGATCCGTGCCAGCGGTCGCATGAATGAAAGCTTCACCATGTTTGGCAAGGGGCACCGCGAGGAACTTGACGAGGATGAGGCTGCCGCTCTAGCCGAGCGAATTCGTGCTGAGGTGGCTTGCGTCTTGAGGGATGAGGAGCAGATCAAGCTGTAGGCAGATTGAGTCATACGTTTAAAGCACATTTTCTAGCGGGAGCATTAGTTAAGGATGGATTGTGGAAGTGAGTCGTGCACACGTTTGGGCAGCCATGTACCGTGAGCGGTAGACACGATATGGACGAGATGACGAATAGCATCTACAAATCGGGGAATCATTGCAGGGGCGAGATCAACTGTAGGCTTGGACCGCGGCATTTGATATATTACTCTTTTCCTTTTTACCTCGGGCTGGTCATTTGTCATCGGTTGATCGGGGCATGGTCCTTTCAACCGTTTCGGCAGCGGTTTGTGTGATAGACATGGTCTGGGATGGGTTTGGAAGTAAGTGTTATCAACTTTCTATTTTCCAAGGGAACGCATTGATTTACTGCTTCCGCCAAGGGCACCATTAAGTCTATGCTATCAGACTCTCGTTCGTTCGCTCCCGGATTCGGCAGCATGACACGCTCATTGCTTTGCCCGAGCGGCAGCAGCCCATGTAGTGTACCCCGGATATCGAGGCCATATGGACTACTCCCGCTGATGCATGAGCCTTTGAGTTGCGATGAGCACGCCAAGCGGAGCCTGAAGTGCCCATCACTTCTAGCACCTCATATGTAGAACGACATTTGCAACGCACGGCCGTCCACAGGTCGGTGCGGCTGTCCCGGCCACAATTCGTCGATTCCAACATAAAGGTCGGGTCTGGTGCTTGTCAACGTGTGATTATGCCTCCGGCGGCGCTGCCGCGGGCCGGCCTCGCAAGCTCGGAGAATTGCGATGTACGCAGCAGCTCAGCGCCGCCGGAGGCATAATCGCGTAAACACGATATCATGGTGCCTCCTCTTAGGTTGTGCCTCCGGCGGCGCTGCCGCGGACTGGCCTCGCAAGCTCGCGGGGCTACTCCCGTAGGAGAGTCGTCGCATGACAATTGGATGACCAGCGTCACCAGACCCCGGCAGTCTTCTTTAGATGTTGTGATGACGCAGAGAGCTGGCCAGACAGCCGTGTGAGCCTGGTCTGCATCCTCTCACCATCGCCATGATGACGGACGTCGGCCGAAGGGACTCCTGTCGGCAACTGAAGCCCCCAATGACCAAGACGCATTCATGGTGGCGCACGGGTGACATCAAGAATGGCCCGAGGTGACAAAAAGGCGAAACCCCTGAGGCTTCGGTCCGCTTGAGCCGACAGATTGAGCCGCGGCAGCACTGTAAGCGACCCAGATTGCGTCGCTCACGCTGACAGAGCTCCGTGGAACAGAAACCACCGGACCGAACCCAAGAGCGGCACGCTGATCGCTCGACGGCCCCTGCATGAGAGGCGAATGCGATGCGGGATGACATCGTCTTGGGTCGCCAGCCACATGTCGCCTCGACAAAAGAAAACCGACCTCCGATGCTGGCGCGGACATGATGGCCCGTTACTGCAGGGTAGCGCAGTGGCTCTTTACGCGAGCACATCATGACTCTGGGAAAGTCGGGCCAAGGACGCCCGGTACAATGGGCAGGCAAGGCTAAGTAATGTTCTCGTTTTACATATATCGGACGAAGGGCTTGCGGAAGAGCACACCTACGACGTGTTGCGCAGGACGCTGCTTCTGGAGTATCCGCTGTCAAGAACCTAACTTGGGGGGGGGGGGGGGTATGGTATGGGCTGGTTTGGCCGTGGATCATGTTAATCAAGACAAGCGGCGGGGATTTTGAAAGAGAAAGCAAAGAAAGAAACAGAAACAGTGGTAAAATATCAGAATACGCGGAGTAAATTGATAACGAAGATGAAAAGCTGATCAAAGGAATATCGGCGGCACGTATCCTACTTCACATCCTCCTCGCTCTTTAGTGTTCCCATCCCAATTCTGCGCTGCAGCCATGCCAGTACACACACACCCACCGCAGAGGAAACAATGACGTACCCACCCCACAGCCACCCAAAGCCAGCCAGTGGATTCGCGCCGGTGACCGCCTGGAATTGACCGCGAGGCGTCGCATGGCACTGACTGACTGACGAGCAGACTTTCGGGGGCTGAAGCAATGGAAGTCTTTGTTCGTCTGCCCGCCCTGATTGAACATTTGTCACTGTAAGTCAGGACAGCAGCCCACCAATGAGACAGCAGCACGCCCTGCGGTCGGTCTGCCGTGTTATTCGGCAAGCCAGCAGGCAGGCAGGCAGGCGCCTCAGGTATTCCCACACTGAGGCTACACGTATTGCGACAGTCTAGCAATGGCAGGTACACTGTAAGTAAAAGAATGCCCATGTCCACCCGGAGAGGACCAAGCCAGCAGAAGGGGGAAAATATAATAAAGGTAGAGAGAGGAGTGAAATGGAGCAGAAAGTGTGAGTGGTCGGTCAGACACTCCAAGGCGAGCCAAGACGAGAATATGAAACGCAAGAGGAGGAAAAATGAAAGCAAGAAAGGAACAAAGGATACTCACTCGATGAGATTGCCATCGGGATCCCGCACATACACGCTCCTCATCTTTCCCCGCGCGCCCGTCCTCTCCACGATCCCACCACCACCACCGCCACCGCCGCCGCCGCCGCCGTCCTCCTCGAGCCGGAGCACCTCTGCGCCCAGCCCAGCTCGCAGCTTTTCCATGTCCACGCTGTCCTCGAGCAGGAAGCACAAGTCAGCCGTCCCCGGCAGAGCCGTCCGGGCCTTTGGCTCAAACTCCCTGCCCCTCTGGTGGAGGTTGATCTTGTGCGTGCCGAACTTGAGGGCGTGGCGCTCGACGGACGGCGTCGCCGCCGAGGTGAACGTCTCGGCCGTCATGCCCAGGCGTGTCGTGTACCACGCTATGGTGGCTGCCGTGTCGGCGCAGGTGAGGACGAGGTGATCGATGTCTTTGACGGGTGCGGGCGGCGGCGGCGGCGGCATATCGATGGGAGAAGATGATCATCAACAAGGGCCAGTCACCTTTGAAAAAAAAAAAAAAAAAAAAAAAAAAAAAAGAAAGGGGCCGAAAACTACCTAGGTACGGAAAGAAAAGAGGGAGGAAAATAAAAAGAGAGAACTAGGGGAATGAAGAAAGAGTCTCTCGGTCTAATCTTGTATCTTTTCTGTCCTTGAGGTGCATAGTACATTTGAGAGCATGCGCCTACGGAATACGTAGTTCGTACGTAGATGGTGCGCATTCTCCCCCCCTCCCCCTCTCTTCTTCCTTCCTAGCACTGGCGCGTGATTCTGCGGAGTGCAAACTCTCGATAATTATGGCCCTTCTCGTCCAACGCCAGCCAGCCAGCCAGCCAGCCAGCCAGATTCGGCCGGACGGACCGCCAATCATACAGTCGTCACCGCCAATGCCGTCACAGGTAATGGATGAACGGAAGAGCTCCAGACGTCACGTGACAGGACGAGACGGAAGATAGACAGAAGAGAGAGACTGTGTGAGTGTGCGTGTGTGTGCGCGTGTGTGCGCGTAGGTGTACGTGTGAGAGTGAGGGAAAAGACGGTCAACATGCGACACAGTAGCGCGATTTTGTCGCAGCCAGCCAGCCGGCTGGCCGAGCCAATGAGTTGTCGAGCGTGGCCGTTTGTCCAGGTCCAACACACACCACACCACACCGTCAACAAGTTCGCGGGCCGCAAGGAAGGAAGGAAGGAAGCAGCACGCAGCGGTGGCGTCAGGGTGCAAAGAGCCGAGCTCCGTTTGCGGGAAGACGGGCACCCTCTCCTTTCCGCCTTGCCTGCCTGCCTGAATGGATGAGGAGGCAAATCCCTCCATGTTCCGCCATGGAGAGGCGTTGAGGGACAAGAGACCGCGCCACCTCCCCAAAAAAATAAAAAAAAAAAACAAGTTTTTTTTTTTTTTTTTTTGTTGAAAGGGCGCAGGAAAAAAAAAGAGATCAACTAGCAGCAGCAGCAGCAGCACCAGCAAAGCCCATGCCTCCTCATGCGACAGACCCTACGTGTCAAGCAAGACAATCCATCCATCCATCCATCGAGCCACTCCGAAACCCAGCTTTCTCTGCACACGCACCAGGTACACATGTACATGCCTCGAGTAAATCGCTAGCAGCAGGCGTTCCCAGGGGGACTTTCGGTCGTGCAGGTGCAGGTGCAGGTGCAGGTGCAGCAGCAGCAGCAGCTCC
Source organism: Moelleriella libera RCEF 2490 (assembly GCA_001636675.1). Lineage (NCBI taxonomy): Eukaryota > Fungi > Ascomycota > Sordariomycetes > Hypocreales > Clavicipitaceae > Moelleriella > Moelleriella libera. Next base: position 374,082 of record AZGY01000004.1, on the reverse strand, counting down.
AGTCACGCAATCGCAATGCACAGTATCCGAACCGTGGGCCGAGTACAGAATCGGGCAGCCAATTGGCAGAAAGCGGCTTTGTTGCGTCGAGCCGCCTCGCAAGGTGCTGCTGCTGCCGGCCCACCCCCGCCCACTTTACTCGTCGCCGCAATCACACGCCTTGGCTCCAAGCCGCTTGCGTGGCCAGGTACCTACCCTATGCACGTGCTGTGCACAGGTACGTAGAATATTTGACCATGGCTAGGAGCGCGGTGTGGTAGGCAAGCTACCTACAACAGGAGAGGCAGGGGGGGGGGGGAGAAGGCGTGTGACGGCCCGTGGCTGTAGAGACAGGCAGCAGCAGCAGCAGCACCAGCCAGCCACATTGGCAGCGAGCGCGAGCCCGCCTGCTCCAATTCATCACTCACCCGCCCCGCTACACAGACCTTTCCCTCTCACTCGTCTTCCTTTCCCTTTTTTGCAGGAAGAGTTCCGGACTGGGTGATCATCTCGAGCAGCCCCTCCCCCTTACCCTTCAGTGCCCAGTGCCCAATGCCCGCTTATTGACTAAGCACAGGACGCGAGGTACCTTAATTAGCCGTACGTCAAGTTTCTTCCTGGCTAGCGATTGCGTGCCTCGATCTGCCTGGAAACCGACCAACCGACCTTGCTTCGGAGCTTGTTTCCCCTCCCCAGCTCTTTGGCGCCGCCGCCGCCGCTGCTGTCTTTTTTTTTGCCTTTTGGTAATTTTTGCGATCTCCCACGCGGATCTCCATTGGAATTGGCCGCCCGGACAGTCATCCACTATATTACTGTGCGGATTGCTGGTCCAGCGAGGCGTAGGTAGACAAGAGAACGTCCAATGGCTCAACGCTTTGGGACGTTACCGTCCCCCATTCTCGGGTTGCCATTGTCAATTGAGCCCTGGCGGCGGCCCTGGTGTTCAGATCCAGGTACAACAAGTGAGCAGCAATGAAAGGCAGGGCGGCGCGAGGGAAGGATGGGGAGGAGGGAAAGAGGGGGGGGACGGTTGTTAGATCCAATAGCATCAACGAGTAACAAGAAGCAGCAGCAGGACAGCAGCATCAGTAGCGGAGTGTTGGATTTGGGGTCCGGCCAGCCAGCGAGCCAAAAGATAGACAGACAGAGCTTCGGAGCCTGGGTAAGTTATCGGCCTGCCCAGCCTTGACCGTGAGCTTGCAAACCAATCCCGTCCAAGTCCCATCCGCTGAACGACCCACAGAGCTCCCAGTTGGTCGCACTGCTGCTCTCGCGAAGGGGGTGTGGCTGTAGAGAAACGGGCAAACTGCTCCAGCTGCCGCAGAGAGCTACGTAATGTCTGCCCGCCGTCTGAGAGGAGGAGGAGGAGGAGGAGGTGTTGGTGGTGATGAAGGTGGTGGTGCTGTGAGGGATCGTCTGGCAGCTTGGTCCCCAGCTTTCCGTCCAGTCTGTCTGCACCCCCCTACCTCTTCCCTCTCGCTCGCCTCGTCTCGCTCTCTCCGCTCGCCTTTGCCTCTTCGTCTCTCGCCAGCGCGCGCTGTCTTGTCTGTCTTGCTGGCTCCGGGCTGATGCGCACGCAGCCTCCCCTTCCTGGCAACCCTCCCTCCCTCGGCCCTCTCTCTCATTCTCCTCTGTGCCGCACGTAGCAGCGCCGCCAAACGTACAAGTAGCCTTGTCCCTCCCAACCTTTTCTGACCTTTCACTCCTCGGCTCGTCGTTGCTCTGCGCCCATTTGCTTTCCCACCCATCCTACCCGTCAGTCAGACGTCCACTCGGTTGCTGCGTGGGTGCTCGACTGCTGCGCAAGCTCTCCCACTTACACACCCTGCCATCCATCGCCCCCTCCCTCCTTGCTCCTTCCCACCCCAATCATCAATTCGACCATTTCCCTCGCCACCTAGAGCTTGCAATGTCTTCACGCAAGAGAAAGTCAGACGAGGAGGAGGAGGAGCTCGTCTCTCTCCCAGAAGAAGACGACGGTGAGGAGGAAGAAGAGTAAGAAGTCTCCTGTGCCCACCGCCCCTACGCCTGCTTCGGTTCGCTATCAATTGCCGCCCGATACAAGCTTGTCTGTTCGACCTTGAAGCTTCAATTGAGCGAATTTGTGCTCGCGGCACATCAATCGGTCTCTGCTTTCGCGTCGCCGGCCCGTGCATTGCCCCTCCTTCGCCTCTTGCCTCACTGCTCAACTTCAACACGTGCTACGTAGTCCGTTGTCACTAACCAGAAATCTCCATAGGTACGTCTCCACAGGCGACGAGGAGGAAGATGGTGAGGAAGACGAGGAGGAAGAGGTTGACGAGGAAGTAGGCGAGGGCGAGGGCGAAGGCGAAGGCGAAGGCGAGGAGGATGAAGAGGCTGAAGCAGAGGCTGACGGTGGCGCCGACGGCGAAAATGATGAAGATGCGGGCGAAGACGGTGCCGAGGGTTTGTTTCACTTCCGATCCTATTCCGAGAAAAGGGATTGCAATGCTAATTTGCTTCACCGCGCATTAGATGATCAACCTCCCGTCAAAAAGCGCAAGACGACAGAAGCATCCGCTGAAAAGCCGACCAACGGCGAGACAGCCAATGGCGACGGCGCCGACTCCAAGAAGAAAGATGCTAAAGATGTCGTCTCCACGAAAGATGCTGCAAAGACGGACGACGAACCCGAGGCTGCTGTCGTAGATGATGAGGAGGAGTAGTAATTTGTCCTTCGTAAAAGTCACATCAGGCCTGCCCTGCATGTCAATTGAGTCGTCATAAATCGAATCCATTGAATCATTCCAGTAGGAGTTCCATCTTGTGTTGCTCGAGTCTTGTCGCCCAGCATGTGTCAAGTCTAGCAAGAACCCATGGAACGGACGAGCACACTTCGCCGCTGTCACCTGCCATTGAGTCTGCGCCATGAACATTGCCTTTCTGCAGGCTGGTATCCTTGCGCGAGGTCTGACCTGCTGTTGGTCAGCAGCGTCGTTGTCTGCGACGCACCTCATTCGTTCGCGCGCCAGCCCTTGTGACCCAGCATGGCGGCGCGGTTGGCCTCAGCAAATCATGGCCTCTTGTTGCCTGCTAGGGGTGTGCTCGCATTCCCATGACGATTTTGTGTCGGCCCGTCCCGTGATTACCTGTAGACATATCTACGGTACGATGCCTGGAGCCAGCGCGGCAAAACAACTAGGCTGCTGGCCATCTCATTAGAATGAGGACGAGAGACCTCTTGATTTTCTTTTCTCTCATTCTCGTGACTCGACGCGCCGTATTGCGTCTTGAAGTACCTGGGCCCGGTCCCTTCCACAGCACTTTACGTCGTCGCTTGTCTTTAAGAGAGGCAACTTGGCCGCTGCTCCCTTGCTTGATGCGGCAGATTTGCGAAATGGTGCGGACGGCACCACCGTGATGAAATTTCACGTAGCCCATTGCCGCGTATGAAGGTATCGTCATGGGCTCCTGGAAAAGGGGACAAGTTTAGAATGACTGCGAACGCGACGAAAGGTTTCAAAATTCCCCGAGCTGTTTGCGGTCATTTGTCCACGCGAGCCGAATCCTGGCCGTCAGGAAAGATTTTGACCAAGAAGTGAACAGTTGGGCCGATGCAGTACGACTTTCAACCCCAGATCATCCCAACGATGAGCTGACAGAAAGTCGCACAACGACGCAAAGCCAAGTCCCGAAATAGACCAGACTGCAGACTGTAATCGTGATCAGCATTCCTTTGACAGTTCGGTCATACGGCCCGCCTTGCTACATCGTTCCGTCCTCGACAGGCAAGGCCTGCATCTCGCCTCTACCTTGTATTTCCTCTACCCGAGAGGCCCGCATCCCCTGCGTAAGTCAATCTCCTCCTTTGCCTTGACAGATTCACTGGAGAGGCTGAGCCGACCGTTTGGTTTCGAGATGCGTGGCAAAGGCGCTGAGCAGCATCGATGGAGCGAAGTACGACCTGGTACAATGAAGATACACTGCATTATATGGACGTCCAATATGTTCAGTCGTCAGTTCGGCCTTACATTGCTGTTCGTCGCTTGCACCCAGTGTCTCCAGCCTGTTATGTGCTGCGCTCAAGCTGCGCTCGACATACCAGGCAGGATCCAAGCAACAGGGGAATGCTTCATTGTGATTGATGCGGCTTGGAAAGGATATCGTGCAGCAGAGTGGTAGCACACGCACCAAGCAAATAACGACTAGACTACGAGAAAGGGGCAGCATTGTGTTCTCCTGAAAGATATATCCCAAGACGGTGGCTTCATCGCTACTGATCATTCCGCGATATGGCGCTGGAAATCCGGGGGAAAAGCCGTGCATAACAATATGACAGGGGCGCCGTGGTGGGCACAAGCATTGCGATTCTGTTAGGAGGCAACGGGTGATCTAATCTCACTCGTCGAGTCTGCGTCAACCGCCGTGCTTTTCTCGGTATGAGAACTCGGTATCGTCACCACTGCTTTGGCTGGGCAATGAAGCTCCCTAGCCCCACGCAGGCGGTGATCACAGTCTATGTGTGCGGCTGCTCTCCAGCCAGGGCGACTAGGCGATGAGCGGCTGAAGGCGTCTTTTGCACGAGTGATGAGTTAGCTGATGCCTGTAACAAAAGCATAGACTGCTAACTGATTGTCAGCGCATGCTCTCCTGAGCTTGTCGTTTCAGGTGGTAACGATGTTTGTGAGTTAATCCGAAGCGAACCGGGGCAAAGGAATGACGCGGCTCTGGCTTTATGACATTGTTCTCCTAACAAAGTTCGTGTGATGCCCACCGGTGCTCCGGACGTGACCAATTGTATGATGGGTTCCAAGACGGCGCTGCTACGAAAGCGACCGCTGTTGCTCAGGCAAAAAAAGCATGGAAAAGGCACCGTCAAATATCCGGTGCGGAGAACGGGGTGCTCGCCTTCAGGGGTTGGTCCGCGTGGCTGACGCGCCGGACAACTTTCCCGGATTGACAAAATGCAGGATTGAACTAAAGTCTTATGCTGACACCAGAATTCTCTCTCTTTATCTCTCTCTTTTGCCCCGGCTAAGCGATCAAGACGGCGGCCCCCATCCTGGAATGACAACAAATTGGTCTCGCGGTCAGGTGCCCGTGGGTTCAGGAGTATCTTTATGCCCAGTCCGGCGATGAGCGACCATGGACACCACTACGATCGAGGCTGAGAAGAGTCATCAGAAATCGAAGCCTGCATGGGTCGTGTCTGAATACGCAGCAGAAGCCAAAGTGTTCCTTCATGTCAGATTGGCAATTGTGAAACATGAATCGGAGCGCTCACCGGTTACCGGTTAAGCGAACGCCATGGGATGACGCTTATGAACTGACAAGCCTCACAAGAAGCTATAGCCGGGAAATTGTTTATCATAGCGAACATACGTTTCCAATGTAAGATCAAGCATCACACAATTTGTTTTGTTTTTTTTGGTCAGGCAGGGAAGCGACTCGTACCCATGTGCGAGGCTCGGACACACCGGCAAGATGAAAGCGTTGAGCGGAGGGAGAACTTCCCCACATCAATATATATGACTGTCGATTTCTTTCTGCCTAGGACAACGGTACGAGAGCAGACACAGCTATGATGGCTGGCACGTGTCGAAAAAAACAGTGATGGAGGTTTCCCGGAACAAGGCTGGGTCTGTATGGAGTCCTTATTCGTTTGTTCCGGCAGGGCGAAGCGATCATAATAAGAACGTTGGTGACCAGCGCGCCTAGTCATGTCGCTTCTTTGCCTCAGGTCAGACAGGTCGGAAGACGAATGCTTGGTCAGCAAGTCAGATGCTTGGGCTCAGGATGTGTGCGGGAGGCGTGGATCCCATGTCGCAACGGGGTATCTAAAAGCTTAGTTAGGCAAAGCAAAGGAAGAAGCAGTCGAGTCACATCACTTGTGCAACTGTTCGGGTATTACGTACGTACATTGGCAGGTGTGACCGGCCCAGAGTCTTTCCCTCCCAAATCCCCTCCTCTTGCCGTAGCCGTGGGTCTTCCCGGCTGCTCCCACCACTCCAAGGATTAGAGGAGCACGCTCCGCAAAGCGCAATGAACCTGTCATGACCTGTACATAACATACTGTACTCCGTGCGCGGGTGAAAATCTCCGAGACCTTCGTCTCAATTGACCAGCCGGTCGACTGGAGCGCCAAATTGCTGATTTTGGACTCAACGTCCAAGCTCAATCAGACCAGACTGGCTGATCAGGCTACCGGCGGCGTCTTCCTCTTTGCATCGCGCGTTGCTCTCGGCCCGCCTCATGGAAGATTATCGGCCAATCAGATATGGCTGGCTCCATGAGGGCATGAATGCATAGATCTCTTTGGGGCAGGCAGGTACCTCAGGTACAGTACTGTACGTGGAAGTCGCGACGGCCACATGATCCACCAGCGACCAACATCGCACCAGAGACCAAAATGTACTCCGTAAGGTACATGGAGGAAAGCTGGGCAAAGTCACAACCGGCTTCCAGTAATCTTTTCGCAGGCGCACGCAGCGCGATCGGGTTGCGCCCGCGGCTTCTAGCGCGATAGAGGGCCCCGGCTCCTCCAATCGACGTGTGGCGCGGCGTGGTTCTGCAAGGAACGGACGACAGATCGACCCCTGGCTCAGGTACCAGACCCAGCCGAACGCGACTGCGGAGTCAAAGAAATGTTTATCCATGATTTGTTTGATTGCCATGCACGCACGCACGCACGCACGCACGCACGCATGCATGCATGACTTATAGCATCACCACTAAAGCGGGCGGAGCTTGACCTATCCGTTGTGTAACCTTTTTCTTTTCTTTCGTTCTTTCTCTCCTGCTTTTTCTTTCCTTTTTCTCTCTGTTTGTCTCTGATTCCCGATGCCCTTGCATGGATAGTGACCGTCACGGGTGCGACCCCAAATGCTGAGGTCTTTGGCCTTGGCGGCCATGGGCTCGGCTTGGCTGAACTCGGGTTTGGCGCGATTACATGCCTGACATCGATCGAGCCTTGTTGCCTCGCCGCAGAGGATTGATCATCTGTTGTTTTCGTGTGTCTCTTTTTATTAATATAGTGTCGTATATCTTCTATTGCTTTTCTACTACTCTCTTCACTTTTCGGCCAACCCATGTTCCTCTGCCCCCGTGACTGTCCAATGAACGCGGCGCAATAGTCGGTCGCTCGGGGATCCACGCTGGTCGTGCCCCCTGTCCGAACCCCATCACGTTTAATTCAAAGTAAATGCCGTGCCTTGGTTCCCGCTTTTCCTTGCGTCGGGCTTGGCTTGTGCTCTCCCGCGCCCAGCTCTTCTCACGTCAACGTTTCGGTGCATGATGGTGCACTAAAATGTAACCCCCGTTCTGTAGCTTGTGCTACGCCTGGGCCTCCGACGAGGCAGCATCAACGCTCTGCCTTGATCGGCCTGCTCTTTTCCTTCTCTTCCTCTGTTATTTCCTCTGACGCAATCTTGGGATAATCTGCGATTCGGCTACAAATTGTCGCAGCCGTTGTTGTCGCTTCCTCCGACGCGGCAAAAACGCTCTGCTGTTGTTGTCGTCGGGACCGATTGTCTTGTCGCTACATTCCAGAGCCTCCCGGCGCGTGTGACGGTGCTCTTACGGCGAGCAGGAAAAGAAAAAGTCCATCACGCCGCCGCCGGCTCGGGACCAATCCGACAATTTGCAAAGGGCTGCACCAGGGCGGCAACCGACAGTCTGTTTGCGTTTTTCGATTGCACGGCACACACACATCTCTGCCTCGCCAACTCCGTTTTCGATCGGACATCGGCACTTTGGCTCGGGAGTTTTCCTCGGCGGATCCTCGCGGACGATCGGGCAAACTCCATCTCGCTGCACTCAACATAGCAGACAAGCCGGCCACTACGCCATGGTGATTTGACGTTACTCAGCGAGCTGTTATCTTTGCGCCCCATCAGGATCCCGAGTCGAAGTCGTTCCTTCGTTTTTTTCCCCAACTCACTTCGTCCGCTCCTCCCCGACCCAGCAAGCACGGCCTTACCTGTCTAGAGAGACGTCGCTGCGCCAGATTCACTGCCTCTCCTTGAATAAAAAGCTGTCATCCGAACTGCCGCATCCGACAGCAACAATTACTACCCCCACTCTTTCGTTATTGCAACTAATTGTGCCCGCTATCTAAAGGCGCATTTGAGCTGGCCTGCCGGGCGCTTTGCAGCTCTTTCTATCTGCCTTGCGAGGACAGGCCCGAACTCCAAGACTTTCTTTTGCCAGAGACCTGCAGAAAGATACGCGACGAAGACACCTCGTCGATGACCCCGAATGCGCCAAACGTGTTCGCTGTTACGCTGAGAACCCACGATAACCCAACAAAGCCCAGTTTCGCCTCACGAGTTGCCGATGCAGAATCAGACACAGCCCACGCAACCTTCACCATCCCCACTCTGAACCGCCATCCGTCCTCTCGGTGTCGCAGATAAAACCGCTCATTTCCTCACTCACACCACGCAAAGAAAATTGCTGGGCCGGGCCAGTCGCCGATACGACGCTGGGAGGCCCAATGGACGCCATGGCCTTGACCAAATTGGGGCAAGATGGGCCGGTCCCTGCGCAACGAACTATTCGAAATCGAAAGTACTCCTTGTACGCCTCCCGGATAAGGCCTCTCACAATTGAGAGCAGCATGCAAGAAGATATATCTCAGGTGCCCAATGTCCCGTCACTGCCCGTCTCGCCTCGGTGGGATTCTCTGTCCCATGGCCTTCACCTCTTGAATCAAGCCAGTCCAACGCCGTCCGTCAGACAGTCGCCACCGGGGCGACTCGACATTTCGACAGCCCAAGCCTTCCCGAGTTTGGCCGGCTCGGTGTCACCTGCGACGATACCCAGCCCACGCAGCATGATGAGTGCCCCGCCAGATGTGCGGTGTGAATCACCATCACGCTCCCTGAGAACGAAATCGTCGCTTGCCGATATGCGGTCACCCGAGGCGTCGCCTGCCGTTGAGAATTTCTCTCGCCCCCGCAAACAAAGTATCCGTCATACTGGGCTGTCGGAAGGGAGCCATTCCAGTCCGGAGCCTGCGACCGCGAAACCGCCATTGTCAGCCGCCATCATTAATCTATCCGATCGTCTGTATGACATGTCTGCCACCTCACCACAAACGCCTCCTTGGCAGCGGCCGCGACGTCCGTCGGCGTCATCAGTCAAATCGTCATGCACTCCCGGGTCTCCTCTGCCCCTCGTCCACGGGGACTTCGCCGAAGCGAGAGCGCCGTATCGTGCCCGCAACGTGACCGGGCCTCCAGCATTGGCATCCGCTCGGACACAGCTTGGCTCTAGCCGCGCCGAAAACATCGTCTCGACGCCCTTGACAAGCCCTGGAATCGGTGGGGCTGCACCGTGGGTCAGTGGAGATGAGTTGCGGTCTAGTTTCAGATCGCAGCTGACTGCGTCAACTACCCCTGGGACTGCCGTGACGGAGCGCAGCAGCATTCTTACAAAAGCCAGCTCCGTCGCCTCGCTGCTCGACAACGCCGACGAGCCCAGCCTGGAGGATGTCATGGGCATGTACGAGAAGGGGTTCGCCGACGACGAACAAGACCATGACGCCGAACCGGACAACGACGCCGACAGTCTAGGCTTGTCAGGCTCGAGGCCAATGACTGCTGTTTCGGAACCCGAGATGCGTGCGGCCCCGGTGGCTCGCAATTTCCCCATCATGGCTCTTGCCACCACAGAAAAACTCGGTCTGTCCGAGCCGACTTCACGATCAGCCTTGGAAGCCGAGATTCGGCAGTCCAGGATGATTTTTACCAGCCCTGCCTTTACGTCTTCCGTTGCGGCCATTACTGGGAAAGCCGAGACGGACTGCACCGAAAAACGAGACTCGGCAAAATCACTCGATTCTGAACCCTCAGTTGCCTCGCAATCTTTTGTAAGCGACAAAAAAGAAAAGCCCACGTTTGCAGGCGTGTCTGTGCACCCCTCGCGGCCGTCTTCTCCCTTGCCTCCGCCGGTCGCTGCCCCGTCGCCACCTCCGACTGTAACCTCCGAATCCGAGGACCCTGGCTCGCGTGACAGATACGGTTTCAAGAAGGCCAATCAATCAATCAGCCGCGAGCAATATGACGCCTGGAACAAGGACTACTCATGTTACCTTGCACGCCGCCGACGCAAGTGGGTGGCATATCTCAAAGATTGTGCATTGATGACGGACAGGCCCATTCGATTCCCTTCGCCATGTGCAAAGACGAAACGGTTTGTGAGGAAAGGCATACCGCCTGACTGGCGCGGAGCCGCCTGGTTCTACTATGCGGGGGGACCTGCCATTCTTGCCAAGCATTCAGGGCTGTACGAGAAACTCCTGCACAAGCAGGCCAAGCAGGTCGATGTGGAAGCCATTGAGCGAGACCTGCACAGGACGTTCCCGGACAATATCCAATTCAAGCCATCGGCCCGCTCCGACCCGACGGTGACCACCAGTGAACGTGACAGCCAGTCGACGATGACCAGGTCGTCGACTGATGATGGCAGCACCGGGCCGCAGCCCGCGACGCCAAACGAGCCGCCCATCATCACGTCGCTTCGCCGCGTCTTGCACGCCTTTTCCATCTACAACCCACGCATCGGCTACTGTCAAAGCCTCAACTTTCTCGCCGGGCTGCTGCTGCTGTTTGTGGAAACAGAGGAGCAATGCTTTTGGCTGTTGAACGTCATCACCATCATCTATCTGCCAGGAACCCACGACATGAGCCTAGAGGGATCCAGGGTGGACCTGGGCGTTCTCATGACAGAGCTGCATGACAGCATGCCCTCGGTGTGGGAGAAGATAGGGGGTGAATTGGAAAGCCTGCCCACGGGGCGGCCCAGCACGGGCAAGTCGGTGCGCAAAACGCGGCCCATGCTGCGCCGCCGGGAGCCGCCGGGACTGTCAACGGATCGATTGCCCCCAATCACGCTGTGCATGACGGCATGGTTCATGAGCTGCTACATTGGCACACTGCCGATCGAGACGACACTGCGGGTGTGGGACGTTTTTTTCTACGAAGGTTCCAAGACGCTATTCCGCATCGCACTGGCGATTTTCAAGAGCGGAGAGAGCGAGATCAAAGCCGTCAACGACCCAATGGAGATGTTTGGCGTGGTGCAAGCCATCCCCAGACGCATACTGGATGCCAACGCCCTGATGGAGGGAACGTTTAAGCGGCGCAACGGGTTCGGACACCTCAGCCAAGGCGCTATCGATGAGCGACGGCAAGAACGACGCGATCAGGCCAGACTGGAGCTCGAGCAGAAGGTGCAGGGCGAGAAGGCGGGCCTGAATGGCAACTTGACTGAGGCGGAGACGGGGACCGTGCCTCGGCGAGGTACTCTTTTCGGAAAAAAGAAGAAGCACACGGCCAGTAAACGCGCTCCCGAGGCGTGATGCCGATGAGCGCCGCACCCCGGAGCAAATTTTGAGGTGGCGAGACAGATGTCTGGCCATGCTGACACCATATCATCCAATGCTTTCTTTTGTCAAATTTTTTTTTGGTTCTTTGTGTCTCGAATCTACCCGTTCACCTCCGAAACTGGAGACTGCCATATGTGTGGTCCATTTGACCAAACATGTGACCTGATACCCTCATTTTATTTTTCTTTTTCTCTGCTTTTTTTTTCCCAAGGCATGACTTGATGAGTCAATAATCCTGTTGCCATGAAGCGTTATTGTTTTCCATTTTCCCGAACGATGTACATGGAGCTTTTTATTTTCCTTTTTCTACTTTGAGATGAGTTGGTCTGTACGCTCAGATGAAGCAGCACGAGGGTCATTTGTGTCTAATTGTTGGCTGACGATGTTTACACCTGAACAGCATGGAAAGGCGAATCATCACCCGGCGCGTCGCCGGTAGCGACAGGGCAGAGAATGGGACGCAGGGAACTAGAGAGGCGCACGTGGAGACACAGTCTCGCGCGCGCATGTACGAACAGCCCGTGGACTAGCTCACGCATCAAGGTCTTTAGTATCTGGATAGACAGAGATGGGGGTTTGTACCAAGATAGCACAACGAACGAGAGCGATGAAGTCGAAATGTGATTGTCGCCTAAGCGGCCCGTAGATGTGATGTCTCTATTGACGTTTGCCACTAAGCTCCCGTAATTATCTGATTCAGATAATGGTGTTCTCCCGACATTGGCCGCTCCCAGTCTGAGTGACCGGCTGCAGCGACTTTGGTCCGAAATGCCTTGCTTTGCCCTTTTAGCTCGACGCCTGACATGCAACAGCGTCCTACCGCTGGTATGATGAGAAAATGATGCCTACTGCCAAGGGCCCTCTTTTCATGTGTTGGTTGTCCCCTTTAATTCCCTTTTCACCTTCTTCTTTCTCTTCTTCTTCTTCTGGTTGCCACCCCTTCCACCCCATTCATTCCCGTTCGTCTCTTTTCTTTTTTTTTTTTTTTCTGTTCGCAGAGCCCTTCTTCCTTTCCTTTCCCCTTTTCACAGGCTCTTCAAAAGCATAAAGCAAGCTTGGCCATCTCAAAGTTGGGTGTGATTTGTGATGAGTGATGTGTGAGGTGTGTCTGCAGGTTTGGTGGGTTGGTGGTTTGTTCTCGCAGTGGTCGAGATTCATCGTCAAGAGCCCCCCTCCGGAGGAAACGTCGGCTCGGCCATGGCATACTTGGCCACGTGCGCCCGGACCTTGGCCTCCCAGCCGGCGCGGTCGTTCCTGTACTCGTCGGCGATGCGCTCCTCGAGCGGGTCGTCGGGCAGCGGCTCGATGAGCAGGTTGCGGACGGCCTCGAGCACGGCGACAATCTTGGTCGAGGGCTTCCAGTTGTCGGGCTTGAGGACGCCGAGGCAGATGTTGCCGAGGGAGTCGTTGGTCACGTTGGGGTGGTAGAGGCGCGTGACGAAGCGCAGCGTCGGCGGCTTGAAGGGGTAGTCGGTCGGCAGCGTGAGCACGAGGCCGTACCGGCCCGGGTGGAAGGGCGTCGAGGCCGGCGCCGCGAGCGTGAGGTGCCAGGTGTGCACGTTGGACGTGGTCGGGGGCAGGGCGACGGTGAAGCCGGCCGGAGGGTTCTGCTGGACCTCACCGTATTCTCTGCTGATGCGCTTCACCGACATTTTTTTTCCTTCTTCTTATTTTCCTCTTTTTCAAACGGTTCTCGTTTCGTTGCCTTTTTTTTTTTGGTTCCTTTGGCTCGTGGGTTCTGGTGGTGCTCTGCTGCTTTTGCTGCTTCTGCTTCTGCTTCTGCGTTTGCTGCTGCTTCTTCTGCTTCTGCTGCTTCTGCTTCTGCCTCTGCTGCTGTCACTTCTGGGCCTACTGCTCCCGTTCCTGCTGCTTCTGCTGGAGCTGGCTGGAAAGAGTGCTGGGCGAAGCGTGGCTGTTTGCTGCTCGCTCGCGGCCGGCTCGAGGCGGTTGGGAGTGACAAACGGGGAGGGTCTCGAGGTGGAGCGGGGCGCTGGTTCTGTACGGAACGGTGAACCTGGGCTTGACGTAACGGCCACACGACCACGGGTGGATGCCGGTCATCAGGGTGCAGCGTCCCAGCATGCGCGGCCGGGACGCTTCTTCGCGCAGCGAGGCCAGCACGATTTCTCAACCAAGTACTTCAATGACTTGCAATGCATGCATGTATCGAGCGCAGCGAGGCCAGCCCGCCGCAGGCGAGGCGGGCTGGCCTCGCTGCGCTTGAAGTGCTGCCATCCTTAGCAGGATCAGACGGCAAATGATGTTTGGCCAGCCCCCGGCAGCGCCGCAGGAGGCAAAAAGTGCAATTCGCATATGAAACCAAAGCATCTCAATGATGGGCAGTCCATGTATCGAGCGCAGCGAGGACAGCCCGCCGCAGGCGACCCCCGGTAGGGCCGCCGGAGGCACGTGTCGCGATTTGATGTATGAGATTATCTGGTTCAGAGCCAGTGGCGGGTAGTACGCGCATCGAGCGCAGCAGGGACGGACGGCGGCAGCAACCTCGATATGGCCGCCGTATGCATACTGTATGTTACTCGAGGCCCGCCACTGCTCACTCGGAGTCGGCGCGGGCAGAGCAAGTGTCCGGAGCAGCACAATAAGCTGCCACCGTGCTGTAGGCAGGCACTGACGGGCTCGCTGAGGCGTGGTGGACGTTGCAGCTGGGCGGGTATCTGCGGAGACGGCGGGGGAGGAGGAGGAGGAGGAGGAGGAGGAGGGGCGGCTGGCCTTATCGATTACTCGACGCCAGCCAAGTCAAGGAAAAAAAAAAAAGTCGAAAATTAAAGATACAGTTACGACGAGAAGAACAGCTGCAACATCCACCCTGCCGATGGCCGCCGACATGGACGCCCGCGCGGCCTCTATGCCGTTCATCCGCAACCTCGCCTCCAGCGGTACGTATCATCCAGCGCCCGCGTTCCGCCATGCAATGTGTAGTGCTGTGCTGTGCCGTGCTGAACGAGAGACCCTTCCCCCCTTGCCAGACCGCAAACTGCGCACCCAGTCGCTCGCCTCGCTGCAGAGCTACCTCGCCACGACTACGACGAGGACGCTGTCGGGCCTCGAGGCGCAGAAGCTCTGGACGGGCCTGTACTACGCGCTGTGGATGACGGCCGGCCCGCGCGCGCAGAACGCCCTCGCGACCGACCTCGCGGCGCTGCTCGTGACGGCGCCGGCCGGCAGCGCGCCGGCCTTTCTGCGCGCCTTCTGGAGCGTGCTCTCGAGCCAGTGGGCCGCCATCGACAGCCACCGCATGGACAAGTTTCTGCTGCTCGCGCGGCGGGGGTTCGCGGCGCACCTGCGCAGGGCCATGGCGAGCAACCATCACGACGACGACAACAACGACAACAACAACAGCAAGATGAGTAAGAAGAGGAAGACGACAGCGGCGGCACAGTCGAACAGGGGAGAGGAGAGGGTGGCGGAGGAGGAGAACAGCCAGGAGCGGGATCTGGTGGTGGAGGTTCTGCGAGAGGGCTGTTTCGGGGACAATGTTGCGCTGGGGCTGCGGCTGCACGTGCTGGATATCTGGGTCGACGAGCTGCAGCGCGAGGGAGCCCTTGAGCAGGAGCAGGAGAGGGAGCAGGAGGGCGGCCTGGTGCGGAGGATCGGGGACGTGGTGGACGCGCTGAGGAGCTGTCCCGTCAAGAGCGTGAGGGCGCGCGCACAGGAGAGCTATGCGGACGAGCGGCTGCCGTGGGCACCAAAGAACGCAGGGCAGCAGCAGGAGGAGGACGACGAGGAGGACGACGAGCAGGACGGTGATGGAGAGCCGGCGGACGACGAGTGGGGTGGCATATCCGAGTAGCCCGGCGGCAGCGAGGACCACTCGGGTGTTTCGGCGTTACTTCCTATTCACCTTCTCAATGCCGACTGACCTTCATGCGGATCGATGCGGCCGTGTCTGCGGGACAGCCTGACCCAGCGAGGACGGCACCGGGGGAACATCCCGTGAGATTTGGAGTTCAAGGCTGGGTTTCCGCAGACAAGGAACAGGACATCGCCAGCCACCACACACACCAGTCGGCCGGTTTCCATCGCTCTCCTGGTTCTTCCCCGGCGAGTCCACGATGTAGACAAGAAGACCATGCGGAGGAATCAGACTGCTGAGAGCGTTCTCCGTATCCTGCTCGCTGGGCCACGCGGCGTGTGCCGTCATGCCATGCGCAACGCCGTGCGAAGGAATACATGACACCGGCGCAACAACTTGTTCCTGACGCGACGCTTTCTGACTAGATCTTGTGAGTCGGTGAGCTCACCGCGCAGATTGCGGCGCAAGAGACGCGCAGTAGGATTTCAGCTCGCACCAGTGCTAGAAGCGGTGGTGACAGACGTATCATCACTCACGGTACAAGAGACACCACTTCTGGAGCACGCAGCGCGTCATCTCATTACTCGTCATGCTAGTAAGGACGCGATCCGCAACAGAAATGCCTGAACCCCTAGACGCCCCCGGTTCCCTCCTTTTCTCTTTATACACAAAAATGCACAGATTGTAGAGCCAACCCCAGATACCCTGTCTCTCGCTCGTCACCACACGCGCTCGTCGGCGCCGAGGCTGCCGCCGTCGTCGTCGGTCACATCGTAGCCCATCTGCCGCATCTCCCTGATCCGCTCCTTGGCTAGCCTCGACCGCCGCCACGAGTCGTATTTCGCCTGCTGTTCCGGCCCAGGCCGCTGGGGGAGCTTCATCATGCCGTGCTTGCGGAGTCGTCTGACGTACTGCCGCCTCTGCTCCGGAGTCAGCTGGTCCGGCACCACGTCCTGCAGCGACCGCCCCTGCAGCACGTCCTGCACGTCGGCAACCCAGTCTTGCACCTCCTCGACAATCCAGCTGGCGGCTTTGCGCCCGT
This sequence comes from Moelleriella libera RCEF 2490, assembly GCA_001636675.1. Taxonomy (NCBI): domain Eukaryota; kingdom Fungi; phylum Ascomycota; class Sordariomycetes; order Hypocreales; family Clavicipitaceae; genus Moelleriella; species Moelleriella libera. The sequence continues at coordinate 357,897 of AZGY01000004.1, read as the reverse complement.
GCCCGCCCGTCGTCCATTGGTCGAGCTTCACCGGCAGTGCGCGGCCAAAGACCGGGTCGTCCCACGAGTATATGCACGGCGCGGAGGCATCGCAGCTCGTGGGCCGGCAGTACTTGGCGCACATGGCCCATTCACTCGCATACCACACCGAGAACAGCGCCACCAGTAGCCCCAGCAGTGTGAATCGGGTCCGTGATGTCGTCGCGTGAAGCTGCGGAAGCGCGATCGGAACGGACGGAGGCGGAGACATTGCTGCTTTGGGTCGCTGCGCTCCCGTGGCAGGCTTTTGCTGCTGCTGGTGCGCCACTTGGTCCTCCAAGCGCTGGATCCCCAGTTTGGCATCGCGGATGCTCGTGAGGCCAGAGGTCAGGGTTTTGCTCATTTTGCTTACAATGGCCATGTGTCCCGCTGACATGTCCTTTTCTTCGTCTGAGAGCGCCTCCTGCTTGACCTCCTCGGCGATCGCCTGGAATTGATCATCAGTCTTCTCGTCTTCAGCCGACGCAGGTAGTCGTTCGAGCAAGTCCTTGAGTTGGGGCGATGGCTGTTTGCGACCGGCCAGTATATCTTCCAAATCGTCCACGGTCGAATCGTCCATATTGTGCTGGCGCTGCAGCTCGAGCAAGTCGTCCTTGACCGACGGCAGCTTTGACGTGTTTTTGAGCGGCGGCCTTTTCCGAGGCAATGACCGTGATCGTGGCTTCTGGCCGGGGGCGCCGGACGTTGCCGTCGACGTTGCCGCGAGGTCATCGCGGCTCCGATCACCGCTTGCGCCGGGTTCTGATGCTGTGTCCTCGTTCTTACTTCTCCACGCGAGAATCGCCTTCTTATCGCGAAATAACGCATTGTTGGTAGACGAAGCGACTGTATTCTGATCTTTCGCATCCTTCTGTCGGTCCTTCTGCTCCCGCTCTCTCTGCTTCTTCAACTTCTCTTTGAACGGTTTCACGCCGCTCTCCCCGTTCTCCTCTTCTTCGTCCTTGATGTTTTCCAGAACTTTGACTGTGACGGGAGTTTCGACGTAGGCTCCGGTGACTCGCGGCGTGGGCAGAGCATCGAAATCCCGTTGTGGTGGCTTGGGAGTAGCCTCTGCCAGGTCGTCAGGTCCGTCTGGGCCGCCGCCGTTGCCTGGCCCCTGGTCGTCCGAGTCAATCTCCGGGGACGGGGCACGCACAGATCCGCGTTCGGAATAGTTGTCGCCTGGCGCAAAAAGGTTCATCTCGGCCTCTATCCGAGCTGTCGGATCAGACTCTGAGAGCATACTTGACCGCTTGCTCCTGTCCGACTCTGATGAGTTGCTGCGGCGCAGCCCACTGAACCCGACCGTGGGTTTCGGTCCCTGGCCGTTCTTTCCTTTGCTATTTCTTTCGTTCGAATTGGCACCCGAGACCGAGCTGAGCGCCGACTTGCGTCCACCAGCGGTAGCTCCGCCGGCCAGAATCGCTTTGTTGACCGTCTTCTCACTTTCCGACAATTTCTGGTGCTCTGAAGAGATGGGTCGTTGAGCCGCTGGCTCAGATGCCGGGCTGGCGCTGGCAGCCCTTGCCAGCCGTCGAAGCAGATCACGCTCGTCAAGACCGCTTGACTTTGCAGCAGCTTCGTCCGCGCCGCGCCGCACCGCCGCCTGAAGGGTGACTAAGCTTTCCTGCCTTTTGCCATAATCCTTAAAGATTGTGACGGGCGTGTCGGGCACCCTCTCTCCGCCTGCCTCGAATGCAGACTTGGGTCGGGCAGGCACGTCGGCTTCACGATGCCCCTCCCGGAATGCTGGACGCCTGTTGTGATTTGGGGAGACGGATCTTGTCATGGCGTTCTTTTCCCTGATCTCCACAAGGCGAGCAGCGGCCATAGCTCGCTTAGACAATCCCTGGGCTTCAAGTTTCCCTATTTCGGCCAATTTAGTGTTGTGCTTGACTCTTAGCTGATTGCGTTCGGGAACGGGCATCTCCTTATCAACGGCAGCTTCACTGGCCCTGATCTCCTCTAATTTAGAGTTATGCCGCTGGCGTACCGACTGTTCTTCTGGCAAGCTGGACCGGCCTGTCTGCACGGCATTCCTGTCGCTTCCGAAAAGGAGTTCGCGCGCTCGAATCTTATCCAGCTCTTGATTTCTCCTGTACGGGCTACCAAATCGCGTCGGTGACCTGATTTTCAGATCCTTGACGATTGAGGGCCGGGTCGCGAATGGCTGATGGCTATCTTGCCCAACCTTGATTCGCGGGCTGTCAGATATTTGCAACTCTCCGGCCGTGAAGTCGTTCTCGACATGCCACGTGAAGTCCTTGGCTGGCGAGGAGTCTCCCATCCTCGGTTGGGGCGATTCAATCGAGTGCAAGACCACGTCGTCGATTCCTGGGACGAGGTCCGGGAGTCGCCCTTCATCTGCAGACTCACCCGTGTGGATAGGAGACTGCCTCTTCGTCGGAGAAGCCGCATTCGGTCGCGAACTCGTCCTCCATTCGTCAATGCGCTCCTGCAAGCTGGGCGCAGCACCTGTTCGCCTAAATGGGGCTGCACCGGTGCCAGCTTCGTCAGCCTTTGGCTTGTTTGATGACCCTGAATTGGATGCGTTTGCGCCCAGAGTCTGGTGAGCTCGTGAAAGATGATTGACGCGATCTTCAGCTGACCGCTCATCCTGCCTGGTTCGCGACCGCCAAGAACGGGGCGCAGGGCTGGGCGAACCGCCAGACGATCTTTCCCGTTCGGCTTCCTCTTCTTCCTCGTTTGCTATCCTAAAAGCCTCCGTTATCGAAATCGGCCGTCGATTCGACAAGCCCAGCAGGCTCGATCTGGGGATTCGGCTCCCGCCCCGTGAGAGTATGCTTGCGCTACTCGTCTCGGCGTCGTTGAGATGGTTATCCCGCATCGCAGACTCGCTTTGGGGATCGGTTTTTGTCCTACGTAGCTCTCCATGGCTGAGAGCAGTAGTCTTTATGCCTCCAATTCTCGTTCCAGTCCCCACTGAAGCTGTAGCAGACTGGACCTCGGCGACGCCTTCGCGGTTGGCGGAACGTCTCGTTGCGGCGTCAAAAAAGAGTGGCTTTCTGCCTCCTTGGTTAATTTGCAGCTGTTTCGCTAGTGGCCGTTGCGCTGGCCGGGACGACACGGCGTCGCCATTGATGCCGCGTTCCATGAGCAAGCCGGTCTGCCGACTGCTGCTGCCCACGGATGCGATTGTATATGAAAAGTGCGGCCTATAATGTCGTAGGATGCCACATGGCTTTCGCTAGACCTAGACAGAAATCTGGAACGGCAACGAATCTTGCGATAGCTGGAGCAGCATGGGATGCAAAGTCGACGGCGGTCGGGGAGCTTGAGAAGCTTGCGAAGCGCGCCGCCACGGCGCAGAACGGCAATGGTAGTGAATGTTGCTGTAGCTAATCGTGCGACAAAATGTTGATATCGGATAACGACCCCAGCATACAGCACGACCGTCAGACCTGCAGGCTGTGGAGCGGCGGCGGCGGTGTCTTGTCGGTCGTCGTGTTGTTTTGTTTCCCTTTGTTTAGATAAAAGATGAACGGCCCGGTATCCGTCCTCGATGGGTCCAACCATCCCAAGGGCGGGGGGGTTTGGAGGGGGCCTTTCCCTGAGAGGCAGGAGCAAGTGGGACTGACTGCAACGACGCCAGGTGGGCGTCTCTCGAGAAGCAGCTGCACGGGCAAGCCGTGGCAGCTGGCCGCGAGGGATGCGTCAATGGCACGTCATTGCGTCGCTGAATGAGGAGGCATCGCTTTCACTTTCAGCCTCGAGGACGACAATAAGTGATTGATGTCGCGAGCAATTGTTGCCGCCTATCCCGCGCCACCACGTGGCGCGGGGCGTGAATGCAGTCAATGGCCAGAGGCCGTCATATTGCATTGAGATACCGTCATTCTTTGTGCGACTTTGCGCATCGCCATATCCACAGCTTCCGCCATTGATATCGAAGCAGTCGATCAGCCCGGCAGCCCCTTGCATTCGTGGCATGGCTGTCCAATTCGAGCTTCCTGTTGGCTCGGCCCATTCCAGGACCCTGCTCAGCCACAGAGGGTCCAGGCATGTCAGCTTGATCGTGCAACCAAAACGCATCTGCCGACTCTTCACCTCTGTATCTGATAGCTCCCTCGAGACCCTCATGTCGTAATGAGCAGTCATGATACCGGCACGTCGCTCCGACGTCTCGGGCCTATGTGAGAACTGCAAGATGTTGTTTGGCACTCGCCAGCAGCCACGCATTTGCTGACTTGTGTCTCAGAGAACTTTACTGCTCAAGCCGTCACCACATGGGCATCTATCGTTGTGTCATTGTAACTTGTCGGTATCATGCATTGAACTCTCAGGAGAGAATTGATCAGAGGACCTTGTACTCGGCCCTCGGCAGAGTCATTCTCGCCCAGCCTATGCTCCGGGTGGGCCTCCTTCGTGATGACACGAACGAGGCGAGCTTCGCTCACATCGAGAAGCTCTCTCTGGGCAATCACGTGTCCTTCTTGACTCTGCCGTGCCAGTCCCTCGACGAGTACAATGAACAGCTCGCAACCCGTCAGGGCTGGCACCACGACCAGTGCTGGCTCGACATCGCTGGCCGACCCCCATGGCGTGTCGAGGTCGTTGAGCCCGAATTGACCGAGCCTTCCGGCTTTCAGGACATCATCTTTGCATTCCACCATAGCCTCTGCGACGGCACCAGCGGGCGTCTTTTCCACGAACAGCTCCTCCGAGAGCTCAACAATCAGTCCGCACCGTCTGCCGTGGAAGTGCTTGAATTTCCCCAACCTCCACAGCTGCCCGACTCGCAGGATGAGGCGGTCTCCTTCTCCAGCAGCCCATGGTTCATAGTCAAGACGCTCTGGAATGAGTTCGGCCCTTCCGTCTTGCGCTCCCAGAAGCCGATCCCCTGGCACGGCAAGGGCATCGACTTTTCCATCCCCTACACGACGCGCATCAGGCCCATCGACGTTCCCGCAGCCGTGGCATCCAAACTGCTCGGGGCCTGCCGCCAGCACAAGACCTCCCTGACGGGTCTCATCCATGCTCTGGTCCTCGCGTCCTACGCCACGCGCCTGTCTGCAGACGAGGCGCCATTCTTCGCGTCCATCACGCCCATCAGCCTCCGGCCGTATCTTCGCCCTGGCGCAGATGCCTCCCTTCTCCGCGTCCTCGTCGCCAGCCTCACCCAGGAGTACCCCCCCGAGCACGTCGCTCAGCTACGCAGCGGCGAGCCTACCTCCCTCGACACGTGCATCTGGTCCACCGCCCAGCTCGTCAAGGGCGAACTATCCCGCCGAGCGTCTACACTGCCACAAGACGAAATTGTCAGCCTCATGAAATACATACCGGACTGGTTCGCTTTCTTCAAAGCCAAGGACGGCCAGCCGCGCACTCACTCCTGGGAGCTCAGCAACATTGGCGTCTTTGAGGCACCGTGTCTTGCTCCGGCTGCTGCTGCTGCTGAACCTGCCTCGGATGCGCGATTCGGCGTATCGCGCATGTGCTTTACGAACGGGGCCGTCGTTGCCGGTGCGCCTGTGGGATTGGGCGTCGCCAGCGCGCCAAACGGCCTGTTGACCATTGCGCTGTCGTGGCAGCAGACTGTTGTGACGGACGACTTCATCGCCGGCTTGGCGAACGACTTGCTGGCTTTTGTACAGCGCTTCGACCACACGGGCAGGTTTACAACGTGACTACGAAGAGAAAGATACACATAGGCACTGGAACATGGTAATGATTAATTGGATGGGAACCTGTATGTATGTATAGACGCATAGATACCTGATGGCGGAAGACGCATTCAATGTTACAAACGCATTGCAACTAGACTATGGGCTCTGCCCGCAGCAAATTATCTGTCTGAGTCTGTGACTGGTCTGTGGTCTATCGTCATTCTTGTGGCTAGGTCATACTTGACCAGCTCGCTGGGTAGCTGATGTAGATGGAACAATAAAAGCAATGGCCAGTCCACTCTATCCAAAAGTAACAATAATATAGAGAAAAATAACGCCGCGCAATATACAACCCATCTCAAGAACATGCCTGGCCATCCGTCCGTTGTCAAGATGAAGTTTCAAGTCTATCTCGCTAACTTTTTCGTCGTGAGACGCAGCCCCAGCGAGAACGGCCGTCCTCACAACAGGAATTACCATCCCTCCCCGGGGGCTCTACTCGAGCGGCTGCCGCCTCTAAAGTAATTATATTGCGTCGGGTCCCCGCTCGCGAATGCATCCGACTCTTCCGCCTGCGAGAGGCCGCTGTATCCCTGGGGCCCGCCGCCCAGAGCGCCAAAGGAAGGTCCCGGCCCAGGACTGTGCACGTTCCGTGGCGAGGCAATTCTCTGCGGCACAGGCGCGTGAATCCTGCTGGGCGTCATTCTGCCACGTTCCATGGAGCTGTCGCGGGGGCCGTGGCTCGTAGCCACCTCAGCCGCGTTCTGCACTAAGCCGGAAGAGCTCCCGTTGTCTTGTGAATACAGGGGCGTTCGTCCGGGCACTGGCTCTGGCGCCGTACTGGCCGACCGGTAGCCAGTGTAGGCCGTGTCTAACGTGGTCATGCTGGTCATATTGGTCATGACCCGGCGCGGAGGCTGTCGGGGGCTGCCGAAAGCCGCGGGACTCGCGCGACCACTCAGGGGAGACGCGGGCCGTGAGCTAGAAGGGTTGCTGGATCTATCGTCGAACACGCCAGGTGTTCCGTTCCTGTAAATGTCGGACCCCCTGCCGTACATCTCGCCGCCGCCGTGGTCATCGGTGAACTCGGCCCTGTTCTTGTAGTACTCGAAATCCATGTGCGTCTCGGACACATACTCGAAGCCAGGTATGCCATTGGCCGATTTGCCGGGCTTCCCACCCTTCATCGAATCCAGCGCGTACATGTCAGAGTAACCGCTGACCGTTGCCAAGTCGGAACCATCGTTCTCCCGGCCGTCTGTCAGGCGGCCTCGGTATACTGATGGGAGAAGATTTTGGGCCTTTTGGTGCACCATGGGCGTGATGAGCGGTTTGTACAGTGCCGGGTGACCAAAACGGCTGGCTAGCTTGTCGTTGCGACCAGCCGCATCTGTCGGCAAACCATTTTCGGGGTTTTTGGACGCGTAGCGCGTGTTGTAGAACCGGATCTTGTCGTCAAATGTTCTCCGACAGTACACCTTGAAGAAAATGACGATGAATGGCAGCGGGCATGCAACAAAGAACTGTATATGTTGCCCGTCGCCCTGGGCCCACGCAACCAGGAGCACAACACCAGTACCTAGGATGGTACCAAAAATCATGCGGTTGAAGACTGTGCGCCAAAACAGTCCACCAGACTCAGTCTTGGTCACAAAGCGGTACAGGAGTAGGTACTTCTTGAAGTAACAATCGATGCAAAAGTACAGAGCAGTGGCGACAAGGACCAAGGGTTGGATGGTGCCGAAACAAAGCGTCACTGTGGCGTAGAACAGGAAGTAGTTGTAGTATGTGGCGTACTCAAAGGGAGGAGGCGCGGTGAGCTCGATGAGCTCCCTTGGAGTAGGACTCGAGAAGCGCTTCTGGAAGAAAGCAACAATGAGAGGCCAAATCTGGGCAAGATCGGCTGCGGCGCCAAGGGGTCTCTGCACCAGGTACGTAATCCAAAATGGACTGTTCTGGCAAAACGACGTGACAACGCTCTGCGCCAGGTTGGCGTCCAGGATGGCCCGCCAGGCGTCCTTCTTCTTGCCGTTCGTGTCCCGAGTCTGGTCGATTACCGCCGTGACAAAGCTCCAGAGCACACTGAAGAAGGAGACGACCACCAGGTTGTTGAAGACGAAGAAGGCGAAAAGCTTACTGAGAACGTGTCGCTCACGGCCCGTCTTGGTTTGGTCACCGGCCTTGATAGACCATCGACGAAAGATGATTGGCAAGACCAGGTATAGTAAGGATGTCAAGGCAGGAGACGCAATGCCCTGGACGACAGCCCAGAGGTTGGGGTTTGCCGCCAGCTCTGTTCGAAACGCCTTCCACACTCTGCCCAAATTCTGCAGATTGACCAAGAAAATGGCAATCATGGCATTGGGAGCGACCCAAAGTATTGTGAGAACCGTGATCCAAAAGTTATTGATCCATCTTCGGCGGCTTCGCGTGCCACTTGTGAGGGGCATGTTGGGCCAAATGATGTCCGTCGGCCTTGGAGCCAATTTCACCGTTGCCCCGTGAGGTTTCTTCTTCTGGCAGGCATGGGCAATGCTATGCGCTTCGGCAATCTCTGCGTAACTGGCGAAGCCGTACGGCATTGTGCTGCGCTTATCGACGCTGGCCCGAACCTCCTTGATTTCCAGTTCGAGATCTCGGATTCGTTGCGTCAAATAGTCGATGGCGTCCACTTTTTGGCCTTTGGGATACGTCTCAAAGGACCGATCTTTCTTGGACACCTTGCACACCGGTCTGGCGGCAGGTAAACGCTGAGGATCTCTCAAGTACTTGGCCAAGACTTTCTCGAGTTCTCGGACAGCCTTGCCGTGCTCTTCGATCAAATCCGGGAGATCCTTGACATTTCGTGCGACAACGGTCCTCGCGAAGGATGAATTGGGAACGACGGAGTCGATAATGCGGGCAATTCCCTCGTCAGAGCAGCCTTGACGGGGTATGTCGTATAGCATCAGGGTCCGAGCGTGCAAGCTTTGCTGGTACTCTTCCGATTCAAAATATACCCTTCGTAATTGCAGGACTCTGCGGTAATTCCACCACAAAAACCCCGTCACCACGAAGACGAACAGATAACCAACAACAACAATCGCCCAGATTGGAGGTCCAAACACGACCTGGGGAGTAATCTTGACGATCCAACTTGCTACAGTAGGCTTAGCATCCGGTTTCGATGAGTCCTGGTTGCTCGCCGAGAAGTCCTTGTAATTGGTGATGTTGATGGGAGCGATTATGCCACAGCCGAGGATGGCAAGGACCAGAAACATGTTTCTCAGCATGCGGATGAATCGCAGAAAGACGGTCGCGTCCATGCCGATTTGCTGCATCAGAGCAGCCTCCTTGGTTTGCAAGAGGGGTGTGACCCAGGCCCAGGGGGCCTTGCCAATTGGCGGCGGAGCATGCTTTTCGTCTGCGTGTTTTAATTTCGGAGCGTAGATAGCCTGATGATGGGGTCGTATGAGAGAGAAGAGAATGGCAATGAAGACCGTAAAGCCGAGCGATATAGCAAAGGCCGAATACACGGAAGTCGCGGCAAACTAGAACAAGATACGCGTGAGCCATGTGACTTGCAAATACGCTTGTTGATGAACGGCGTCCGGGCGACCATCATACCTGTGCGGACATAAATGGATTTCTAAGGAGATCTAGTATCTCATGGCCAGCATCCTCTTCCCTGCGGAGCAGGACCCCGAGGATTGGCTGGAACTTTGCCATATCGGCTAGAGTCGAGAGAAGTCCGTTGCGAGAACCGGCAAGTGCGATTTGGTGATGTCGTGAGGCCTCAAGGACAAGATGTGAAGGTAGACGTCGAAGCAATCCTCACCCACCGGATACAGTGTCGATTTTCTAACCGTGGGGAATTTGCTATTCAGGAAAGGCTGGTCAATCGTAGCTTCGCGGTGGTTGGTCAATACCAACGACAGAGGATGATGTCGAGTGCTGAAACGTTTCGCGTCCCAGGATCGGCTGATGGGTTGATCGACCGGCGGACACTCTATTCGAAGAATCCGTTTCGTCGGATCTTATGGGCGCGTCGTAAACATTCTCAGAACAGAGAGCGCAAGGTCGCCAGGCCGACAGCACGATACGTGTGGGCTAATTCACTTGTTCGGCGACGTCAGAGGGCAGGTGGGTGGAACTGCCGAGCGAGCGAAAGGATGCACTAGAGAGATGGCTGCGAGGAACGATGAATAAACCGTGAGTGGGCCAACAGCGGCAGCTCTAAACGTCTCCGGCGGCTGCTGATAAAACGAAAGACTACTTCTGCCACGGGGGAAGAGCAGAAGTCCAAGAAGCCGGCCCAGCAACGGGGATAAGAAGGCGTCGTATTGTGGTAGTTGCAGGTTGAAGGTCGAAAGAAGATTCACTAGAACCAGAGAGAAGCGTCAGGAGAAAAAAGAAGTTTATTCACCTGTCTCGACACTGGCGGCCAGGGCCAGCCGATGGACCACAGCGGTGGAGCCAGTGTGTGTGGGGGGGATGGCAGGGTTAAAGGAACAGGGGTATGCCGAGACGCCCAGCTCACCCAAGTCTCTTGGCCGACCGCCCCCAAGTACCTACACCTCCGTACGCGAGAAGCACTTTTGCCCAAGCGAACAAAGAGCATGACGGCGAGGGGGTCCTGCTTGTATTGCAGATGAGTACCAGCGCATGGCGATAACAGCTCATCTGGCTGATACTTTTTTTTTTTTCATTTTTTTTTCCCTTTTCGAAACGCCGGCCTCGTGTTGGCCCGCAGTATTGCTGTACATGCAGCATGTACCTTATGTACGACACACCAGCTGGTTGAGGGGTTGCGCAGGCAGGTCCATAGAAAAATAAAAATAAAAAAAAGAACAAAATAAAATACGGCACCACCAACCAACCATCCTTGGTCGCATGCTCCTTGGGCACCTTGCAAGCAAGTCAACAAGAGCCACGCGATCTGATCCACAATCCATGCACGCGAAAGGTTTGGGCACCTAAAGAGAGAGAGTGTGTGTGTGTGACGCTATCAGTTCTCTAGCAGCTTGCCACTCTCCACCCACCAGGAAGGGCCACCGAAAGAAGACGTGGTGTGGTCACTCTTTGACGGCCACACCGCAGCAAAGGCTTTTTCTGTGGTTGTGTCGTTCGTTCGTCTGATGCGCGTCGCATTCTCCTCCAAGCTTCCCATCCAGCTCATTTCTCATGCAATCAACAATGCCTGGCAAGACGCGCTCGCACCAGGGTGGGGCCCAATTCTCTTAAAGGGACATGTTTTTCATGCGTTCCCAGTGCCACTCGCAAGCGTGTCTTACCGGAAGAACAGACGCCAGCATTCCTGCTCAGACGTTTTTCCTTCGTTGCAGGACCGGGGGGAAGGGGGAATAGCGGGCTGGGAGGGGATGATCAATGGCGGAATGACGCAAGAGAATGACACTGCGCGCGTGCTGGATCATCCGTTGAGCTGGCCCATGCACACAAATTCTGCCACGTCTTTGTTGGCTCCGACGTGCTGCCCACGAAAAACGTAGTGTCTTTATTCCATCATCAAAGGCGCGCTCTGCGGAGACTGTACTGCCAATGATCAAGTAAACAAGGTCAATTGATCCAGAGGCGATGACCGCTCCTCCTGATGACGCACAGTAGTTTCTGGAAGGATTACATGAAGAGTGGAAAGGGGGGGAGGAAGCGGACGAGCAATCCATCCTTGCTGCAGCTGCTATTTTTGAAACTGCGCCTCCGGCCAGGACCCGGTTTTGGGTGCGCGCCAATGTGACCACCGCTTCGCATGACGGCGCTAGGACTGGGTCCGAGATTGACAGTTCCCAACGAGGCACGGGAAAAGCAAACATTCGGAAAGAGAGAAGGAAGAAAAGAAGGGGTACCGAAAAAGAAAATCTTTCATGACGATGCCGCTTAGATCTGGGCGAAAGGTCAAGAAAATGCAGGTATGTACGCGGGCATGTACATGACATCCGTGACCCGACCGCTGTCGATATCCAAACACACCAATAATTGCATGTGAAAATGTATCTTTTCACAAGTCATCGGCCTTTGTACGCCTGAACCTCCTATTGCCTATCGCGCGAACCGATTGCACAGGTTCCTCGATTCTCCGCAGCCGATGGGGCGGAATGGGGGCCAGATACATGATGATGCTTGACAGTTTTCCTCTGCCGAACTGCAAGGAGCAAGACCAGAAGAGGGCCGACTGCGGCATCTTCAAAACTACCAGCTACTTTGAACGACTGTCGCCACAGCTGGCCACGCCGCCTACTGTACACTTTGCTCAAGCCGCCGGAGAGACTTGACAGATATATCGTGGTGGTTGTAAATGCTAGCCACTTGGACCCCAACCTGCTTTGCTTTTTTCTCCCTTTTTGGAAAGCCGTCGGGAGAGCACATACTTCTTGTAGTTTACTCAAGGACTGAATTAGCTGCGATTCAAAGACACCGAGACCGGTTGATTCGTTGCATTCTCCAAGAGAGCTGGAAGATCATGGCTGCAAGTCACCGCGTGCCGCTGCTGGTTGAAGTTATGAATGATCTCTGCGCACGGTCCTGAGGCGGTGGTGACCGCAGCCGCAGGTGAAGATAGCGCAGGCTCAGGGCATCTAAATCTCGAAGTCCGTTGCGTTATCCATTAAAGTAGAGAACTAGGTCAATGAAGTTATTACGAGGACCAGCAGCTCCGAAACTCGAGGCCATCGCTTTGGCCAGATCATCACTCGCCTAGCCTCCCTCCATTACTCTCCCTCTCTCTCTCTCTCTCTCTCTCTCCCTCTCTCTATGTATGTGTGTGTGAAACAAAAAGGGCATGGCTGTCAATCATTAAAGCCACAAGGGGGAGATATACTTTGCCCATGAACAGTTTTTTGTCGTCGATTGACTTCCCCCCCAAAAGTTCGCTCTCCCGAGTTCTGGCATACCTGTCACATTTCGTAAATTTCGTTTCCTATGCAAATTGTCACCGTAAATTCGCCCGCGCTGCTTCTCCCCATCGGCGTGTCAGACACGAGAAATACGAAAGACACGAAACGACGTGTCCTCCGGGCTGTTCAGGGCCCAAAATGTTCGATGACGTCAAGCTCGACGAGGACAAGTACCATCCCACCCACGGGCTGTATAACGTGAGCAGAGAGATTTTGGACGGTCGACGCGCGCCATGGTCAATTGGGTCATTACACTATACATGAGCACATATAGCGTGAATGGAATCCTTTGTTTTGCGCTGAGCATGGATTCATTATTTCTGTCAATTGTTTCACTCCAATTTTGATCATGGCTCTGTTCTTCCTCACCCTTGACCTCATTTTCTCAAGTCCGACAGCAAGCTTGTATGGCGAGTGCGCTTCAAGGACCCATAAGCCACCACTAGAATTTGTGACACTGCCCATGTGTCCCCGAGAGATGGACACAACTCGAGCCAGGTCGGACAGAATGTCTGATGCGGTGCTGCGGCGAGAACACGGCTCAGCATTTGCAATCGGTGTGCGAGGTCAAGTTATGCCAAATCTGGAGAAAATCGGAGGCAGAGAAAGCAGCAGGAAAAAAGAAAAGGGGAAAGAATCGAAGGAAATTGAGAGAAATCATAAAGCAAGAGACGAGCTGGGATGAGAGCAACAGCTTAAGAACCACAGTGAAGAGCAATTGGCTTAACGATGGCTCAAGGGAAGATCAAGTGGAAAACATAGGGAAAATCTCAATCACAACACAAGCTTTTGTTCTGCTACACATGAACATACTGCCTGCTTTATGAGGAACTCGCACTTTTCATTTGCCTCCGAACGAAAATTGGAGGACCGTTGCTCATTTGAGGGTGCACAAATCGCACATGCCTACGATGGTGCTGTATTGGATTTTGATCAACTCGAGTACCACTCTACTTCTCGTGAACTGAGACGATGGAGCACTCGTCAATTGGAGCATGATTGATCAGGTCCGCGAGGAGCCTCTGTGAAACATGTTCACCATTGTCTGCCCGTATTACTTCGACAATATGAATTGTGGCCTATGTTCCGTCTCAGCCAAGCTTGCTCTCTCCTCGCCGACACCATCAAGTATGCATAGTTTCTTAAAAAATTCTGACCGAGTCTTTGCTACTGTGACAGAGAGCAACGCCGTAAATATTGAATTATGTTTCCGCAACTCCGGGCCAGAAGCCACCTGGCTGAACAACACCAATTTCCAGAGAAAACAAGAAACTGACCGGTACTACCAGGCCAGCAGCAGGTTAGGGTGTTGCAATGGAAATCTCCAAAAGCAGTCGGATTTCACTAAGACGAAAGACTCGATTTGTTAATAATCGTCGACTCATCTCCGTCGTCTCGTCAACCCAGCGCCCCAACACCTTCAAATTCCACCTCATCGTACATGCTTATAAGTCAGCTGGGCCCTGACTACGCGTTTTGCGTGCAGTCCTGCCCACGACGGGCGCCTTCTTGCCCCTTTTACCGTTGGGAACCTTTTTGGATGGTGACTTTGGCTGTGCTGCCTGCGGTGAATTTAAGCTAGGTTCAAAAACGGCCGGGTCCCCCAGTCCATTCGCGCTTCCTGGCTTCGCCGAGACAGGATCAAGCTTGGGTTGTTTTGCAACGGCCAAAGACGCTACATCACTAAGCTTTCGCTTCGTACCAGTTTTTACATCACCATCAGGCACACTCTCCGCGCTGGCCAGTGCAGCAGACGCTTCAGTTGGAGCTGGGGCTGGAGCTGGCAACGACTCAGCCTCCGGGCCGGTATGCGTCACCGGCGGCTCAGGCTTTTTCGCGCTGTCTGGAACGACTTTTTCCAAGGAGGGTTCCACGCTTACGGCGGTCGCGGACTCTGGACCGTCACGAGACTCGGGAGACTGTTTGACATCAGGCTTGGATGCGTCCGGGGAATTCTTGACTGAATCCTCCGCCTCTTCTCGACCCAAGGAGGGCGCGAGCAGTGCAGGCGTAGCCTGCAATTCCTGATTGCTGATCAATGCCGCAGATTTGAGCGCAGTATTTGTGTCTGACTCCACAGCTGACGGGATCGGCTCCTCAGCGATATTGAGTTCAGGTCTTGGAGTTCCTCCTGCCGGAGTTGTGCCATTTATGGGGGTTTCTGGGACAGACATGATCTCGACTGGCTTCGGAGTTTTATTGCTGTGACTAGGTCCGGGAGAATTGCTCTTAGACTTCTTGTCCGCCTGGGCCGGCTCCGATATCCGAGACGTCTTATCAGCAGAATTACTGCGATCGGCGCTGTCAGTCCTGTAAGTGGGAGCGGGTGGACAAATGGCTACAAAAGGCTGCTCTTCAGCTAGAGACAGCCCAACAGGCGGATGGGCAGTCCCATGACCAGGAATTCCGACTATCGGCCATGAAGTCAGCTCAAGTTGAAGGAGAAGGCTAGAGAAGTCTGCGCTCGAGAATGCTAAGCTTCCAACGAGAATGGGTCAAATGACGATGTATCAATCACCGGCCGGAGGGTAGATCTCATCAGAGAACATGTCTTGCCGGGGAGTTTCCCCGAGCACGAGGCAGAGAGTGAAATCAACAGCAGTGGTTTGCGACAAGGTCTGGGGCTACTTGCCTCGTTCAAAAGCTGTTCCGTCGACATGGGCCATAATGGTGGCGGTGACGACAAGCTCGGATGACGTAAGAATTATCAGCGCAGCGGTCAGGCAATTCCGCTCAGACTCGTGAGCATGGACGTTTCATGGGGGCAAAAAGGAGGCTTTCTTCGCGGGAGCTGCCCATGCAAAGAACAAATGCGCGGGCTAACAGGTGTGGACTGATGCGGATGAGAGCAACTGGCACACGAGCTTCAGTGTGAAAGAGAGCAAAGGGGGGGAGAGGGAGAGGGAGAGGGAGAGGGAGAGACGGGAGGAAGGAGACTCGAGGCACTGAACTGGAAGCCACAGTATGGGAAGGAACGACGGCTGCGACTTGGCGGCAAACGCTGGGAGCTACTTGCTCCTTTTCAAAAAGGCCAAGACGGGTTCCACAAACGGGATGCAGTGCTGTTATTCCGAAGCATACAAATCGACACAATGTGTGGCCGACGTTACGCGCCGCCTGGATTTTGCGGGCGATATACCTGGAATCAAGATTGAGAGCGGTACGTCGATATGCGCCGGGGGAGGGGGGAGTTCTGGAGTCATCCCTCTCCTTCCAGCAACCCGAGAAATGCAGAAGAGGCCCAGTTGGGCCACACAAAGCTGGAAGAGACATCCACGAGGTGGCCCGTTGCCCGCTGCGGCATGAACTGCCCTGCACTGATTCCTGTCGGCCGGCCATTTACGAGCCACCATCAAGCTCGGCGAAGTCGGCATCGTTGCAGCGGACTTGCCAAGACAGTGCGATGAAGAAAGCAGCATCGGTTGGACTGCGGCGAAGGCCACGCAATCGACACTGTATGTTGCAGGTGTGGCAGTCAAAGTAAAGCGATCTCCCACATGATCGAGACGGATCGCGCTTGTCGATGAGGGGTTTGCGGGGGTGCGGCAGAGGGGGGAAACGCCAATCCATGGTCAAGCACGCTTTCCCCCCAGGCACGAAACCTACACGATCAGGAATTGGACTGCCGGAACCAGGGCGGCGGACACTAGACAAATCCTGAGCGATCGAATTGACTGGGTCGCAGTGGGCCACCGTTTTTTCCACATACAGCCAACCATGGGCCAATGGCGACAGTGTCAGTTTTCCACGGTGGACGTGGGACAGCAGCAAATGGGCTCAGCAGTCGAGCGGACCGGTTCATCTTGGCCTCTCCCCCTTCACGGCAGAGCAGAAGATGGACAGTGCCGCGGATGCATGCAGCAAAACATGCATACCCACGATTCGACGACGTGCATCACAAGGATGACCAATCCTGTTGCCCAGTCGTCCAAACATCACGTCAATGGGGGAGGGACCCGGTCTTTTGTCAGAATCCGACAGACTTCCCGATGTCACCTCCAATGCATCGTACACTTCAGGAACCAATGACGTTCGTCGCCTATACCATTCGAGCTGCGCTGCAAGACTAGCTATGTGCGGTTGCCCGCATGCGGACTTTTCTCTTTCAATCCTTCATGTTACTCTCTTTGAGCCAAATTCGTCAGAGGCCTACTCCAAAGCTGGCGTTACCATCAATGTGTACGGGACAGGATCACCTTGGCTCTCGCTTCCCCCTCTTGTGAGTGCGATCGTATCGTCCAGCAACTTGACCGGCGCTCAATGTGTCGGGAGCCTCCGATCAGCAAGGCACGACTGGGAATCGTTGTACTGCTTGGGCTTTCCTTCGGTCTGGTAGGTCCATATTTCCTGGTCGCAGTATTTGTACGTTCCCAGGCATCGCTCGGCATCGGCCGCTTTGTCGTCGCACTGCAGACCGATACTGGCCACTGGCTCCGGAAAGAAGGGTAGTCTGCCATCGGTGGTGTCACTGACAGCAACAGCCACCTCGTTGAGATCTTCCTCCTTCGAGATGGTGACCCCTCGGTCACCCAGACAGGCCGCGGCGTCCTTGTACTGAATCCGGTGCTCGTTCCATCGCCAGACAAAGTCTTCGCAGTATGCGAGCGATCCCATGCACTTCTCAGCGTCGTAGGCGTAGTGATCGCAGCGGATCTGTCCCTCCTGCGCATAATAAAATGGAAGGAGATTGAGACTGTTGCGGGTTTCCTGATCCAAAGCATCTCCTTGCTTCCCGGGCGCACGACTCTCGAGGCATTCCTCCGCATTTTCGTAGTGCCGATGAACACCTGGCCCGACTTCCCAGCCACGTTGCTCGCAGAAATCTTTTGTGCCAAAGCAAGATTCGGCATCCTGGGTCGTGATGTCGCAGGCCGCCGTGTTCTTCTGTCCCAAGTGGAAATAGAGCTTTACATCCTTGCGGCGATCCGCAAGGCAGTCCTGCACGTCATCGTAGTGCTTATGCTGGACATTTGCGATCCATAGCTTTTCGCCGCAGTATCTCTGGGATCCGAAGCATTGCTCGGCGTACCTCGAGTCTCGTTTGCATGTCGAGGTATTGTTTTTACCCTCAAAGAAGGGGAAACCCGCCTCGGTGTTGCCTCGCTGTTCGAGAGGTGCAGTCAATACCAGGCCGGCATAGGACCCTAAGCAAAAGAAGAGATGTCGCATCGTGAGGTACAACGCCGAGTGTGCGCGTCTTGATTCAAGGGTGAGTCTATGGGCTCTAGACGATTGCAAAGTCGACACTGGCCTCAAGCTTTGCCGCCCGTGAAGGGCTCATTTATACAGCATGACAGTCCAAGACAGCCGGTCCCGATAGTCCAAGGTCTTTCGTCGTCCCACCTGTTTCCTCTGACTCGACTTCCTTTTTTGCCAGGGTGCAATGTCAAGCCTCCACCACATCACGCGACGAACAACAAGGCTTCAGGTCGAGCAATTTGTGAGAATTGCCGCGCTCGAGCACGGCGTTGACGCAAAGTCTTTCCCATCGCTTCAGAAAGTGTATTCGAGATGTTGACTGGGATCTCAGCACACAAAAGCGACCCAGCCGTCCACCTGAGGACATGCTGTTGGGCAAAGCAGAAAGGATCCACATTCGCCTTGTTTGCTCGAAGCTCGTCATGGTTTTCATGCTTTCCTCGTCTGTCAAGACACAAGGCTACTTGGAAGCTAAGTAATTAATTGGGTTGGTCATCCTGTGCTCAGTTCAGCGAGTGTGCAGTGGCTGTCATTCACGTTTGCTCTCCGGTAGCTCATCGTGCTTGACGGTGGGCGTAAACGCTACCACATTCATCACACTCATCCTCTGCCTACTTTGCACAACGACGTGGCCTTTTGTCAAGAGAGTTTCTCTGTCCAGCACAAAAGCTTGACTCATTTCTCGTGCCCAACAGAAAGCAAGCTATGTCAAACAGGAGGCTGTCATATGCTGAGCGAGGAACTGTGCGCGTCAATGGCAGAGAGAACATCAGGAACCTTGAGCACCGGCCAAGGCATCAGAATAAGGCTGAAATTCTTTCTCTTTTCCCAGAGCCAAATCCGACGGGCTGGCCCCCAAAACAAACTGGGCGGGGAAGGGAAGACGGCATATGCCGCACGCGGAGGTTGGGAATCCAGTCTGCAGAGCACGGGCAATAGCATGCGTATTAATGGGACTTGGTACTTCCGTACATGACAAGACGCAGAGGGAAGCTGATGCGTAATAGCCTCGGCATCGATGACGCTCGTCATAGACTCCGAGGAAATCCTCCG
The DNA here is from genome assembly GCA_001636675.1 of Moelleriella libera RCEF 2490. Taxonomy (NCBI): domain Eukaryota; kingdom Fungi; phylum Ascomycota; class Sordariomycetes; order Hypocreales; family Clavicipitaceae; genus Moelleriella; species Moelleriella libera. The sequence continues at coordinate 339,110 of AZGY01000004.1, read as the reverse complement.
CCCATGCGGAGGAACTTTGGTGGGCAATGCTCTCTATTGCTGCAAATCAGAGCACAGCAAACGCGGCTAACGAAACGTGACGTTGCGATCAGACGTTGCATGTTTCCTTGCCGGGACAAGATTATGCAAGCCGTCTGCGGTGGAAATGCTGCCGAGGCAGAAAAGCAATCATCTCGGGCTTATTGCTGATGCTTTACACGCATGTAGCACTCAGAAACGCTCGCCGAAATGCCGCCACGTTCACAAAGGCATGTGCCTTTTGTTGAGAGGTCGATTGAGTCCATGGCCGTTATGTGCCGACTCAACATGCCGTCTCCCTGAGAAAAAATCTGTTGTCTCATGCAGAGTGCTGTGCTTGGCATACGGAAAACAGCAAGCTTGACGCCAGCCGGCGGGGAGCAACGACATTATGCGAAATGCGATGACGGTCTTCAGGACATTTATGAAGACAGCGCACTTATCTCGCGACTTATATCACCGATTTTTTATGACGTTGCTCTCTATCATAATGAGATGGCAAAGCTTGCCACGTGTTTCAAAAGAGTTGAAAGGTAAGATCATCGGGCTATCGTGTTAGTGAGTACAAGCAGCAGCACTTCTTTTTTTTTTTTTTCTCACATTAGCTTGGCAATAGAAGAAGGGGCGATTGCCGAAAAAAATTTGGTCCCAAGCAGGGCTCCATCACATTCGCACTAGGCTCGACTCTGTCGCATCTGTAGTGACAATTTGGAAGTCCTGAGAGAGAAGAGAAGTCTGCAGCAAGGGCACTCTTCAGTGGGGAGGCGCTTTCCCTGGTAGGCTGAGCTGAGGAAGCTGGGCGGATCTGGCGATTGTTTGAGTTGCCGAGCGTCGCCGTTCAGCGCAAGTGGGCACTCTTCAAGGCGTCAGCATAGGCGTCGGCGCTTATCATGATGATGAGCCTCTGGTCGTAAAGTGCTGGGCTGGGGAAAACTGGTCGGCATTCTGACTCCTCCGTTGCCGAATGCCGCTTGCCTCCGGCGGCCCTACCGGGGGTCGCCTGCGGCGGGCTGGCCTCGCTGCGCTCGAACAACTGCTCTGGCGACCACCTTGCTGATGAGTATTGAGGGAATAGGTGGAGGCACGGGCGCTATATTTAGCGTAGCCCGCCGGAGGCAAATCACGTCAAGGCGAGATCCCAAGCCATGTACTGAATAATCCAAGCACTTATTCGAGCGCAGCGAGGACAGCCCGCCGCAGGCGACCCCCGGTAGGGCCGCCGGAGGCAGATGATCTGTAGGACCAGTAACAACCAAAGACCTCAAGCTAGCTTCCTACAAGCTAAAGTCCCTTGGGAATGTGAATTCCACCGAAGCAGTGGGTACGCGAGCGCAGCCGCGACTCCGAAAGGACATTGAGCGGACCACAGGAAGCTCTCTCAAAGAAATGTCAGATATGGAGTTGATCGGGGAGACAAAAGGAGACTGCACCATTGCCGACGATCAAGGCGGCCTAATCCGAATGCGGCGCCTGTCAAGCTCGGGGGCTGCGAGCTCTGTTCAGGCGGGTCAAAGTTGTGAGCCCAGCTTGCAAGTGGCTAACTCGGGGCTGCTTAGTCACACCCGCGCGTACGCCAGGCTGCTGTATCGTGGCCACATGCAAGCAAGCAAGCGACCAGGCAAAGGGTACCCATCGCGACGAGCAATTGAGCATCCCTCCGCACGCGCCAACCGACCAGCTCGCTCTGCGCGCCCACGCTCCCTACATTCGATTTCCCAGCGCACAAAATCAGCCAACACCCGCTTCTCGATTCTGGGAGCGCCAGGCTCACTCGACGTGTCCCTCATTTCTCCTTCATCAGTCTTCGTATGCTCCGCGATGGCGCCCGCCAAGGCCTCGAGGAACAAGTACTCGGTCATCCTGCCGACATACAATGAGCGGCGCAACCTGCCCATCATCACCTGGTTGCTGAACCGCACCTTTACCGAGAGGTTTGTGCTCTCCACTCGAAATGGCAGCTTGCCAATTGTGGAATTCAGGAGCTGACGCGGATCGTCCTTTCTTTTTTCTTCTTTCTTCTTCGCCCAACAGCAATCTCGACTGGGAACTCATCATCGTCGACGACGGCTCCCCCGACGGCACGCAAGAGGTGGCCAACCAGCTGGTCAAGGCCTACTCGCCGCACGTGCTGCTCAAGCCGCGGGCAGGCAAGCTCGGCCTCGGCACGGCCTACGTGCACGGCCTGCAGTTCACGACGGGCAAATTCGTCATCATCATGGACGCCGACTTCTCGCACCACCCCAAGTTCATACCGCAGATGGTGGCGCTGCAGGAGCAGGGCAGCTACGACATCGTCACGGGCACGCGGTACGCGGGCAACGGCGGCGTGTTCGGCTGGGACCTCAAGCGCAAGTTTGTGAGCCGCGGGGCGAACCTGTTTGCCGACACGGTCCTGCGGCCCGGCGTGAGCGACCTGACGGGCAGCTTCCGGCTGTACAGGAAGAGCGTGCTGGAAAAGGTCATTACGAGCACCGAGAGCAAGGGCTACACGTTCCAGATGGAGATGATGGTGCGCGCCAAGGCCATGGGGTGTACCGTCGCCGAGGTGCCCATTTCGTTTGTCGACAGGCTGTACGGCGAGAGCAAGCTGGGGGGCGACGAGATTGTGGAGTACGCAAAGGGCGTGTTTGCGCTGTGGCTCAAGGTGTGATGATGTGTACAGGAAAAGAAGAAGAGAGAAAATAAATACCCACGACCTGCTCGCGCAAGATGAATTGCATGGTTGACATTGAACAAAAGGGGAGAGAGCACGGCTGGGACGATGCCGACAGGTTTGCACACCGGCACAGCTTGCAGCTTCCGGCCCGGCTCAGCCCGGTTCAGCTCTCTTTTCACATGTTCCTACCGCCCGTGACCATGATGGTCTGGCCCGTGACGTAGGAAAACAATGGGCTGGCCACGGCGAGGATGCTGCTCGCCGCCTCTGTCGCGCTGCCCGGCCGCCGTAGCGGGATATCCGCAAACGCCTCTGCTCCTCCTCTCATATCACCATCACCACCACCACCACCACCACCACCACCAGCAGTAGTGGCACTGGCATGATATGTGTTCTTTTCCTTCTGATCCTTTTGCTTCCGCGGAATCCCCAGACTGATCTTCTCGCCCCCGGGCCCCTGCACGTACGCGCCGTCCTCCTTGGCGGCCGTGAGCCTCGTGGCAATGTGCCCAAAGGCGACGGTGTTTGCGCGCACGCCGAACCTCGGCCCCCACTCCTTGGCAATCGTCTTGGTGAAGCCCGTCACGCCCGCTTTGGCGAGTGCGTAGTTGACCTGCCCGGCGTTGCCGTGCACGCCGCTCGTCGACGAGACGTTGACGACGCACCGCGCCTCGCCGTCGGCCACGCGAAAGTACCGCGCCGCCTCGCGCACCAGCTTGAACGGCGCCGTGCAGTGCAGCGCCATCATCGTGTCCCACTGCTGGTTGGTCATCTTGTGAATCACCCCGTCCCACGTGTACCCGGCGTTGTTGACGATGATGTGGATCTTGCCCTGGCCGAACGAGGCCGCCTGCGAGACGAGGCGGGTGATGTACTCGTCGGACAGGACGTCGCCGGGGACGGAGATGGCCTGGCCGCCGGCTTGGGTTATGCTGCGGGCTACAGAGTGGCTTTTTTCTAATTTTTTTTTTTTAGATCAGGGACAAGTATTTGCGTTTTGAGTCAGCTAAATCATACAATCTCTCTTTTTCCCTGCTGCCTCTTCCCCTTTTTCTTTGGGGGGGGGGGGGGGGGGGGGGTTTCTCGCTCTGCGCAACAAGGATGAGGGTTGGATTTCCTTTTCCAGAAAAGACAAGGAGGTGTGTGGCAAGTTCAAAGACAGGGGAAAAATGCAAGAATGAGCATCCATTACCTGCATCAATGTCAGTGACCACCACCTTGGCGCCTTCGTTGGCGAATAGCCGTGCAATTTCGGCCCCGATGCCCTGCCCGCTGCCGGTGATGATGGCCACCTGCCCAGCCAGCAGGCCCTTGGGATAATTCAAGTGCTGGGCTATCTGCGACGCGCGCTCAGCCATGGTGACAAGCCCGGAATGTTACGAACAGACAGGAGGAATAAGATCAATACGTGACGCTTAGCACGCAGACTAGAAATTAGGAAGGAAAAAAAAAGAGAGAGAAAGACGACGTCGGAAGCTGGGTTTTCGGTTGGTCTGCTTTGGTCTGCTTGAAAGTGCCGAGGCTCGATTTCCGGCCCCGCAGCGCCTCCAGCAGCGCTGGCCATCTGCGGGTGTGCGCGGAGGAGTGGACTAGTAGATCGGCATCGCACGGAGATGCCAGTTCGGGCGAAGACTGTTGTTTCACAGGTTGTTGAGGAGAGGTTCATGGCTGTCCAGATCAGAACCGCACACCCGTGCACGAATCTAGGCATGTCCCACGGCAGTCTGCAACTCTGCAGCGTCGCCCTCTCACAGTGCAGTGTCTGATGTGTGTCCTGAGGAGACGAGGGCAGGCCATTGGTGGTGTTTGTACCATGAGCATCAGTCTATGCACATTGTCCAGTTTGTTGGTCGACAGCTGAGGCAACAACGTGCGCAATGGCCTGTGCCGGGGGTCTAATTCAGTGTAGGAGTGGTGCAACTTCTTGGTCAGGATGAAGGCTGCACGACGGGCTTCGACGCCGAAAACGCGATTGGCACACGTCCCGGTGATGCCTGAGCCGTTGAAGAATGCCAGAGAACGGATACCTGCATTCGCGCGTGTTTTGCGCTGTTGGGCGTAGTCCTCATGTCGCAAGATGCATGGACTGCGTTGCGCTTTCAATCGTGATGACCGACCTACTTCCACACACCTCTAGATACCCAAGTTGGGCTCAACAAGTAGCATACATCCTAGCATTCGAGCGCAGCGAGGCCAGCCCGCCGCAGGCGACCCCCGGTAGGGCCGCCGGAGGCAGAACCTCCCCACTCGCATGTGGTAGGCGAAGGGGAGACGATACACGGCTCACACCAGACGCCGAGGCACTGTGGGAGCGAGGCACGGCCAAGTAGGTTGCACAACAGCATTCATCCACGATAGTTCAAAGCTTAAAGTCGGCATTCATCTTCTCCCAGCCCGCTGGCGACTCGTCCATGGCTGCGACCCGGTCGGCGAGCTTTGTCTTGAGACTGCGGTTCTTTTCCGTGCACAGCTCGTACATGGTGCACAGATTGAAGAGCAGCGTGTGCGACGAGAAGCCCGACTGGACGAGACTCTCGAGAATGTCCCTCCCCTAGAGATGGTTGTCAGTGGGCGCTTCTGCATAAAACTTGGTTCATGGGGGCAATATGACGGAAACGAGAGGGGGCCGGAGAACAGGGAGCGAGATGAATAGAGTAGCAAAGGAGCAGTGGACAAGAAATCATAGAAATACCTCTTGCAATCTGCCCAGATACAGCAGACACACGGCCGTGTTGACGCCAACCATTTCATCCTCGGCACGGCTCTCCCGCAGCGCCTGCCAGGTGTCCAGGGCCGATGCGTACTCGCCGTCTGCCATATCACACAGAGCCGAGATGAGCTTCTCTGTCTCGGCGACGCTTTCGGAGCACTGTGCCGCACAGGCCCGCGCCTCCTTGACATCGCCGAGATGCAGCCACAGCAGGGCCCTGGAGAGCGCAATCTTGCCGTCCCCGCGATCACGCAGACTCGCGAGATGTTGCGCAGCCCCCGAAAGGTCGTCCATGTCAATCAGCGCCCCGGCAACCTTGACGCCGAGCCCGTGCAAACGGTCTTTCCACAGCGCGCAGGCAGCCGCGTCCTGCCGCCTGTCCGCCCTCCCTGCCTGCCGGCGCGCTTCCCTCGCGAGGTCGTGGTAGCTCATGACGGCGCGGCGCGGGTCGCCAAACCCCAGTGCCTGGAGTCGCACGCTGAGGACTCGCAGATCCCACGGCACGAGGTGCTCGCCGGTTCTGGCGTCGACATATCGTCGCGGGTCGCTGAGGTCCTCCAGCGCCTTGACCTCCTGAGCCGCAAGCGGGGTGGCGTCGACGAGCGTCAGACAGACGAGGCGCGTGTACAGCAGGTCGAAGATGCGCTGCGAGTCTGTGGCATCTACAATCCCGCGGCTGCCTGTGCCTGTGAGTTCCTGCACGGCTGCGATGGCGGCCGCGCGAAAGTGCCCCTTGGCGAGGAGCTCTTCGACCGGCGCGGCAGCGTCAGGCTGCTTGGGGGAGTTGCGGAACGCGGCGGGAACATTGAGAGGAGTGAGTGGGTGGTAGATCTCTGGGCGGAGGAGAAATGAAAAGTCCTTGGGGCGCGGTTCGCCGATTTGGGGTGCCGGCGAGGCGGTTGCTGAGCGGGCTTGCGAGGGGACGCGCAGAGGGAGCTGGCGAGATGGCTCGGGCGTCGGTGGCGAGGTTGACGGATCGCTGTTTGGCTGTTTAGTACAGAGCGCTGCTGTGAGAATTGAACGGCCGTACTGACTCGTCTGCGTCAAGTGGTCCTTTCGTCGAGGATCGCGGCCGTGACGCTGCAGCATCTCAGTGAATAATGAGGGCATTGATGGGCTCGGCCGACCGACGGACATTCGCACCGTGACCCCAATTGAGGACGGTGACCAGAGACTCACATCGTGAGAGCGAGGACTTGTTCCTCGAGTGGCCCTTTGGTGGGCCCAGCTCAGCGTCATTCATCTTGTGAGTCAAGCCACTTGTTGTGCGATTGAGGGAGTGAATTGAAGCTGAGATTCGCGATTGAGTCAGGACGGAGTGCAGGTGAGGTGGATAATCGCCGGGTGGCTTGGGCGTGGTGACAGGCACCACATTAAGGCGCATTTGCAACAGCAGCCACGGGATGTAAATGCAGTTAAGCATTTACACCACACAGAGCTGTCCCTGGAGTTTTGATTGAATTAATCGTCAACAATTGGGCGGCTTCAGGAACAGAGCATCTCGCTGGCTTTGCAGACTCAAGTGGTATCAGTCGCAACCGTATAGCCCAGCAAAGGCAGGTTGAATATTCCAGCCACGCCTGGTCATGCCCAGACCCATGGACGTCCCTTGGAATGAAAAGAGGCAGCACTCTGGCGAAACCATGGGTGCCCCGGGCTGCCAGTTGCCAACACCTGCGATGCCCGTTGGCAGCTGTCTGGCAGCCATCAGCGGCTGCTCAGTGCGTCAACCTGATCAGATCCGGCTTTCCGGCTCACAAAACTCACGCGAAATCTGCGCGTTACCATCTCCCGTTGGCTTTAGCAGCAGGTCGACGAAACGTCATATTTCAGTGTACCAGTTGCATCACAAAGTCAACACCAACAGACGCGACTAGGAAATGGACAATCCGACCACGCCACGGAAGCCGCTTGTCAAATCAGAAGAAACTCCATCGAGCGAACCCGAGCCGCCAGAACCCTTCGTTCTCGCCAAGAATGGAGATTTGCAACTCATTGTCGGATCAGTCAAGCAGGTTATTCTTGTACACTCATGGCCATTGATGAACGCCAGCGCACTCTTGTCCGACGCCATCAAAGACCCTAGGGGCCCCAAACCTGCCAGTGATGGATATCGGCAGGGCAGAACTATAAATTTGGTCGATGACGATGCCGATAGCTGGATGGTCCTATGTGGTATTTTGCATGGAAAGCCGCAGCTCGACCTGGACTTGTCCGACGGAATGTTGCTCTACAACTTGGCAAATTTGGCCCAAAAATACGACTGCGCTGGGTCACTGCTTATGGGAGCTGAGTTCTATTTCTCGCGAATGGGATGTCTGGGAGCTGTTGAAGAACTTTGGCGATGCTTTGTCGCCGCCTATTACCTGAGAAGCTCCCGTTTCTTTCAGAGAATTGGCAGCAAGCTCGCCGCCAGATATCGTTTCTCTTTTCTTGTATTTGCTTCGAGGTCCATCAACTATACCCATGCAACCAGGCTATGCTGTGAGTAAATCGTGAGGTCAACTGAGAATCGTCTTCTAACAGTCATCTAAAAGACGCTCTGGAAGAAACACGGCTCTCGTATCGCTGTACGGATGCCGAGTCGACGAGGCACTTCGTATGCATTTCATGCTTCGAGCGTGCTACAAACAATTTTCTCCCGAAAGTCGGATGCCCAGCTTGCAATTCGAGTGAGCAATTTAAAGCCATTATTGCTGTCTCGCCCTTTGTTGGAGGAGTTGAGTTTATCGATGGCGCGACATCATCGCAGAGCGACGCCCGGACAACTCCCGCAAGGTTGAACGGGCAATACCAACTGAATGGTAGCGCCGTGCACCAAGACACGCCTGTGAAAGCTCGGGCAAAGCCTGCCAGGGGAAACGGCCCCAGGAAGAGGACTCGCCGTGAGTAGCGGTGAGGAAGATACAAGCTTACCCCAAGTGGGAGTGGTTATTCTAGTATAGACAAGAACGACAATACTTTGGACTCGGGGCGCTGTGCTGTTTTGCCAGCGACGGCTTATTTGGTGGACCGGCGACGGGGGTATTCCGTGACAGAATGCGTCATATTGCATCTGGATTGACCACGGCGAAATAGCTCACTCTCGCGGAATGTTTCATCTACACACATTGCTGGCTTTGCCTATTTTGCTGGGCAGGAGTCGATGACACTGGCCGCCGGAGTGGTTTTCACAGCAGTCGTCCCGCAGTCGCGAACATCGGCCACTGAATTGGGGGCCAGTAAGGAGCCATATGAATCGAGTACTGTTCAACAACGCATCCTGTGCCAAATGATAAGCAAAGTGACAAGCATGTACACCCTAGACATCTAAACAGTCGCGACTTGCTGTTCTCCACGCAACTTGTGTGTACCAGCACACGCACCTCTGCACTCACCGCTGCCATGCCCGTCGCGCCAGAACAAATCGTCGCCCACCTCCAAGTAGATTCCAACGCCATCGAGCACATCGCCACGCGCAACCTCTCCGACGCCATCCGAATTGTCGATCCGGATCCCACGTGGCCGCAGCAGTTCCAGCACATCAGGGCCCGCATCCAGGCAGCGCTCGGCGACACGGCACTCGCCATCGCCCACACGGGCTCGACCAGCGTCCCTGACCTCCCCGCCAAGCCCATCATCGACATCGACCTCACGGTGCAAGACATCCATGATGAGGCTTCATATGTGGGGCCTCTGGAATCCATTGGCTTCACATTTCTGCTGCGCAAGCCAAAGTGGCATGAGCACCGCTTCTTTGGGCGAGGCAGGGACCCTGTTCCTGTGAATCTGCACGTCTTTGGACCGGACTGTCCGGAGGTGGAGAGGCATCGCATCTTTCGAGAGTGGCTGGTGCTTCATCCTGAGGCGAGAGCGCGCTACGCGGAGGCGAAGAGGGTTTCGGCAAGGCAGTCTCGCGAGGCGGGCGAGTCGACGATAGGGTATAATGCCCGCAAGCAAAAGGTACTGCGAGACATCCTGGATGAAGCATTTCGAGCATTGGGATACATTGAGTGAAATTGTCACGTCTTAATGATGATTGACTGCCTACTTGATGAAGACGTAGTCTACGGCGGTTGTGGGATTCTCATTTTGGACGATCAGGCACGGCATTTCAAGGCGGTACTTGGACGTCATGTTTTCCATTCATCGGATGGCATCGCAGCCAGATCGCTTGTCCGCGAGCGAGCCATCAGTGTTCAACTTGCCTGACACTGTCTACATGCATGCAACATAGCGTGAAGCCATCTCATGCTTCTCATATTTGTTCCTTCTAGTATAGTTCATGGCATTCGAACGACTCCCATCAACACGTCAGCCATGGGCAAAGTCGAAGGCTACCCTGTTCAGCGCCTCAACGTCTACCCGACTCCTCGTGCATCATGCGACCGTTGTCGTCTGCCGCAACGGATACGGCGCAGTGCTTTGCTTCTGCGCCTCCGCCTTCTCCTTGGCTTCCAGTACGGCCTTGAAGTTCTTCCTCATGGCATTCTTTGTAAACTCTTCCCCGGTGACCTCGGGATATTTCTTCAGAGGCCCCTGGATACGGGCGCTCTTGCGGGGCTGGTTGAAATAGGCAATGCTGTACCTTTCGCCGTAGTAGTCGTCTGGGTCACAGGGGGCTTTGACACGGTGCAGGGTGCTCTTGAAGCGGTCGTCGGACCAGGACATGAGCAGATCGCCAATGTTGCAGATGATGGCATTGGCGTCCTGGTCCGGGTTCACCTTCGTCCACTCATCCCCGCTGCCGTAACTGGTCGACACCTGCCGGCCGGGGCAGATCTCCAGCCCAGACTGGCCGGCTTTCTGGAACAGCAGCGTGACAAAGTCCCAGTCGGTGTGCGCGCCGGCCCGGTGAAAGACCTCGCCGCCGCTGGTGTTCCTCGGCGTGGGGAAGTAGTGCAGCAGGCGGGCCACGGTCTGCGCATCGCCTCGGCTGACGTCGTGGCACTCCACAAAGTAGTTGTCGGGGAACCCCAGACCACGCGCGAAGCACACCATGAGCTTTTCCGAGATGCTCTGGACCTGGTTCATGAAGGCGAGGCTGGTGGCATGGAATCCCGGCAGCACGGCCTCGTCGATCCACCGGCCCTGCATGCTCTCGCCGAACTGCATCTGGTACGACTCTTTGCGGTCGACGGCTCCGGTGCTGGGCCTGACCTGAGCGTTCTTCTCCCATCCCGCGTTGTGGACCGCCGAGAACGGCACCGTCGACTTGACCTCGTCGGCCAGGTCGAAGAAGGCGGCGGATGCGGCAAACATTCGGTCGACTTCCTCGCGCGCCAGTCCATGGTCAGTGATGCAGAAAAAGCCCACGTGCTCGGCAGCTGTGACTAGCTCTTCGGTAATGTCATCGATTCGGGCGTCAAAGTCTGCGAGCGATATGGAAGGAATGGGACGGTCGATGTATTTTGTGGCATTCATTGTGATTGGAACAGTGCCGCGGTGGACGACTCAAGGGGGCACGCCAACTGCGATGCGGAGTATGACACCTTGTTATATCCTACATGTTTTGCCTTCTGCCCATCCTTTTGTCGCTCTAAACATCGATGGTGAGGATGCGCAAGCAGTCACCAGGGTGGCATTGGAGATGCGCCCGCTTCGACATGGACGTTCTCCATGATACGCGATAAGAACTTATCCGCCACGCGGCCGTTATCAGTCGCCCGATGCAACCTGCGCCAACTGATGTACGACGGTGTTTCGCGCATCGCGATACCCGACGTCGGCCATCATCGACATGTCGTCTGCAAAGTTCACTGTGCCATCATGCCGAAAGCGCGTGAGACCTGCACCGAGTGCTCGCTCAGACGGCAGCGCTGCGATCGCCAGATCCCGTGCGACAGATGCGTCAGGCGTGGCATCGCTGCGGCCTGTACTCGGCAGTGGCCAGAGCGCGCCGATCCACGATGCCGTGCGCTGGCGCGACCAACAAGACCCGCGACACAGCGGCGTGGCAGAACTTCGCGTGGTGAGGACCTCTCATCGGGTGTCGCTGGCCGGGACTCGCCCCTGTCGAGTGAAAGCAATGCTGGTGGCTCGGCGGCACCTCCCTCTGCTGGTCGATGCGCCTCCAACGCTTTCCAGCCAAACGGTTGCGGTGTCTATACGAACCAGCAGCAGTGCTCACTTGAAAATGCAAACGTCTCAGGCTCTGCAGTCGCACGGCCAGCACCAAATCGGCGCAGGGCACCCGCGTCGACTGAGCTGGGGACTTTGCAGCTCCAACTTCCAGATTTGAATCAGATATGGCATCTAGTTGACTTTCACGAGAGGTATCTTCTATGGTATCATGGATGTTATCACGGCCCAACGTTTCGTAGCGAGCTGAAAGATGCTTTGAGCAATGATGGCCATGGTGAGCTCGACATTGCCAGCTTGAACATGCAATGGCTAGCGTTGCTGTTTGCCATCATGGCCGGCAGTTTGTCCTGCTCGCCCGATACCATCTCGTCTGCCTGGGGTTTCTGGAAAGAAGAAGTTCCCGAACTGTCGATGCAGTGGTACAGGGCCACGGTGACCTGCCTGAACTTGGCGAGCTACACGACGGACCATCGGTTGTACTCGGTGCAGGCAATCACAACGCTGGGCATGTCGGCGCACACTCTTGGTCTCTCAGAAGATCTGTCCGTCTTGCTCGCCGCGGCGCTCCGCATCGCGCGCAGCCTGGGCATCGATCGAATAGAGCAGACGTCCCCATCGGAAGAGGTCAACCATGACTCGACCGGCGCTCAGCGCAGGCAGGTCCTCAGACGAGAGGTCGGACGACGCTTGTGGTCTCAGCTTTGCGTGCAGGACTGGCTGGCCATCCCGTTCCAGGGCAGTCAGTGCATCAACCTCTCCGACTACACAACCTCGAAGCCGTCGAATCGCGAATACATGACCATGAACCCGCTGCCAGCCAATGTGCCAACCTACGTCAGTTACGGAAACTACTTGTATGACATTGCGAAACTAGTTGCGGAGCACCACACGGCCGTGGCGCGGTCCAGCACGCCGTTCACGAGGTATCGAAGGGTCCTTGAGTTTGATGCGCGGATGAAGCACCTGGCCCGCAGAGACATGCCCGAGTACTTTCGAGTGACTATGCCGGTTGATCCGGAGTGGCCGGAGTGGGTGCCTTGGGCGAGGAGAAGCTTGACCATATGCTTCGCCCACAAAGTCTTGATGATTCACCGCGCCTTTATCCGCCAGAGCTTCACCAATGCCGCCTTTCACGTCACGCGGGCAACATGTATAGCTGCATCGACAACGATCTTGCGAGAGGCCAAGATTGAAATGGAGGAGCAGGGACCAATCATTTGGATCGATCAGGTACGTGGCCTTGGTAGCGTGTTTCTTTCATTTCTGGCTGACTGCAGCCCAGGCCTTTTGCATCGTGGCCGGCATCGTTCTCTGCCTTTCCATATTCCATTTGACCAGCAGTGAGCCCGAGTACTGTTTGCATTTGAACCTGGTTCAAGACTGCATCGAAATATTGCAGCGGTTTGAGAACAGCGCCGTTGCTTGTCGAGGGGTCCGCCTGCTGTCTCAGCTCTTGTCTGAGCGCGAGCGATCTCAAGGCTCGCCGCGTAGCAGCTTGGAAGAAGCACGCGAGTCATCGGGCTCAAACGAGGCATCAAGTGTGAAGCGGTCTTTGAATATAGCAGAGATTGTCGGCTGCACGCCGGACGCGATTCACCACGTCGACCCTTTAAGCCTGACACCGACCTCAATCCAGGAGCATGACACTTGTCCTGATTCAGCAGACGAGATTGAGTTTGCACGAAAGAGACATCCCGAGTTACTGCCGCCCCAGGCAGGCTTCTCTAATCGCTTCCTGTGGGAAGTCCTCTTTGCAGATTTATTCTAAGCTATACGTAATTCCTGGTCGGCTTCGCCGTCACATTCGCAGCGCGGCGAATGCGAGGTATTGCGTCCCGCGCCTGCTGCAGGATTTTCTCCTCGTCGGCGACCGTCAACTGGCGGTCTTTCACCACGATGCGACCGTCGATGACCACTGTATGTACATCCGCTGCCGTGCATGAAAATACGATAGTCGTCACTGGACCTGATCCGCCCTCGGCCATCTGATGCGGGTCGAAAGGAGCGCATTGCAAACCGTTCGACTTGACGAGAATGAAATCGGCCTTCTTCCCTACCTCGAGGCTGCCAATCTCACCGTCAAGACCCAATGCCCTGGCCGCGTTGATGGTGGCCATGTCCAGAATCTGCTGCGCCGGCAGGATCTTGGCGTCACGCATATTGCCTCTGTGGATCAGCCCAGCCAGTCGCATTTCCTGGAACATGTCGTATGAGTTGTTACACGGGGCGCCATCAGTGCCGAGGGCGACATTGACGTTGTGCTCGATCATCTGAGGCACTGGCGCGATTCCCGAGGCAAGCTTGCAGTTGCTTGCCGGGTTGTGCGAAATGGAGGCCTCATGGTCGTGCAAGAGGGGTAGATCGACGTCAGTGTCAAGATTAACCATGTGTGCCAGCACAGTCTTTCTGCCCTTGCCGATGAGATTGTTCTCAACGCAGAACCGAGCCGGCGTACAGGCGTACGAAGTGCGGTATATGTCAAGGTCCTTTGGTGCTTCGGCGCAGTGCATCGTCAGCCCGACGTCGTGCTTCGCCGCCGCATCCCCGATGGCTCTGTGATGCTCCGCCGGTGTGCCGCGAGGCGTGCTGGCCGCCATCCACACGTGCAGCCGGTCGCCGTAGGAGCCATGGTGCGCCTCGTGAGCAGCAAGCGCCGATGCGATGGACATGCTCGACACATCTCGGTCTCGCGGGTCCAGCAGTCCGATTTCTCCATTCGTCTCCTCGACCTTGACCAGCTTGCCCTACCCAGGTTTGAGCACGCACATCCACTTCATCAGATGACAGGAACGGACCATACCAGACAGGCCCGGACGCCCAGCTCGTCCACAGCCCTCACAACATTGCCGAAACCGGCCCGGTGAGTCAGCATCGCCTCAAGGAAACACGTCGTGCCGCCCTTGAGCATTTCCGCGATTGTCAGCCGGGCTCCGACATAGCCATCCTCGGCCTCAAAGTTCGCCTCGAGCGGCCAGATGGCGTCGCAGAGCCAGGCGTGGAGTGGCAGGTCCTCGGCCAGGCCGCGCAGCAGCGACTGTGCGAGGTGAGCGTGCGTGTTGATGAGCCCCGGGATGAGTATGGACCGGGCACAGTCGACGACGGTTGTCTTGTTTTTCTCATCCGGTGGGAGGTGGTGTAACACGGTTTCCGTCGTGTTGATCTGGACGATGCGGTTCCCGCGCACCAGCAGAGCGCCATCGCGGAATATGCGGCGCGTGCGGTCCACGGTGATGATGACGGCGTTTACAAACAACAGAGACTTTGGCTGGTCCATGGCGAACGTGGGCTTACATGGCGCAGAAGGAGGGGGAAGCAGACGATTGCGCGGTCAGCTGGCGACGGCCACACGTTGCCCGTGCACTTGCACATGGTCGACAATCTCATATCATCCACGGCCATACATGAGTACTGGCAATTACGTGAACTGATACAAGTATCTCGGGTGCACGGGGTGCATTTGGAAATCTTTTGCCCCGCACTGCGGCAAGTTTTTTGTCGGGATGTGCCTGTGCAGACGGGCTGTAATCCTGTGCCATCCCTGTCCGATACAACGCGATCCAGGCCGCGTATCCGAGGCGGCGCTCTATCAGATCGGACTGATCTGACACAATCTTTAAACTTTCAATCTTTAGATTAAAATCCTGGGGCAACCCTTGGCTGCGTCAAAATTCATCCCAGAGCGTGAGGATTGCGAATAGCCTCATCAATGCATTCTGAGAGCAGACCTGGATATAGTTCCGTGCGTCACATGACTGTACTACAATTACCCGTCGCTCCAGGCAGACGCACTATATATCCATATGGACGACTACGGCACGGGTCAGTCTCGGGCATGGAGAAAGGACGAGAACAGCGAGGGAAGGCGCGCTGCCTTTTGGACGGCATCTCCTGAGCCCCGGGATAACAGCATCTGCGCTGCCCTAGCGCAGTGGCCGCGAGCGGATGTGATGCTTGTCGAACAACAACGAGATCGATCAAGTGTGCTGCTATCGAGCGCAACGAGGCCGGTCCGCGGCGGCGCCGCCGGAGGCATAACCGCAAAGAACAAGCACCGTGCTGATTTGCCTCCGGCGGCGCTGCCGCGGGCTGACTTCGCTCCGCTCGGCTGGCCTCGCTCCGCTCGAGGAGCGGCCTTTAATATACGATAGTACTTCGAGCGGAGCGAGGCCGGCCCGCGGCAGCGCCGCCGGAGGCACAGTCGCAGACACGACATGATTGGTGTGCCTCTGGCGGCGCTGCGCTCGCGGAGCTGTTCACAGTCCAGACTATCTGGTGTGTAAGTGCACGGGCAGAAGAGAAATCTACGGCTCGACGGAACCCCATAATCGCCGTCGTACGACGTCGCACGACGGGGCGCCCGTCTCGACGAGCATCGCGAGCCGTCTTCCCACTTTACAGCGCCGCGCAGGAGAGCACCACGTCGGCAGCGGTGCGATACGCCACCCAGGAAATATGCGGCTTGCGATTTAAGGAGACATGCATCAGCTCTCTTGTGTGTAGTCGCCGCCTCGCCGCACCCTCCTCTCCTCTACACACTGCTTTGTCGTCGGCACGATGAGCAAGGCGGGCGAGTCGGGCAAAAGCTCAGCCTCGGGGGACGACTGTGCGCCTGGGACCATGGTCGACCTCAAGCCCAGATTCTGGCGGCTGCGGACGATGCTGCCCCGCGTCCGACGGTGCCTCACCAGCAGAGAGACGTGGCTCGGCGACTACGACTACGTCTACCTGATCACGCCCAACATCCCTCCCTTCAACCGCAGGTACAAGGACCACCGCGCCCCGTTCTACGGCCTCGACGACCGCATGCCCGTCCTGCTCACGCTGCTGCTCGGTCTGCAGCATGCCCTGATCATGATCGGCTCCGTCGTCTCGCCGCCGCTGGCCGTCGCCGGGAGCGCGTTCCATCTGTCGGCAGCGGAGACGTCGTACCTGGTCTCGGCCGCCTTCATCACGACCGGCATGGCGACGGCCATCCAGGTCACCCGGATCAGGATCAGGGGCACGCCCTTCTACGTCGGCACGGGCCTCCTGAGCGTCGTGGCGCCGACGTTCGACATCATCGCCATCGCCCTTTCCTACGGCGCCGCGCGCTACGACGAGGGCACGTGTCCGACCGCGCCGGACGGGACGAGGCTGCCCTGCCCGGATGCCTGGGGCGCGGTGCTCGGGACGATGCTCTGCACGGTCTGGGTGCAGGTCATCATGTCGCTCCTGCCGCCGCGCCTGCTGAGCCGCCTCTTCCCCAAGATCGTCACGGGCTCTATCCTGCTGCTGGTGGGCGTCTACCTCGTGTCGAGCGGGATGCAGAACTGGGCGGGGTCCGCGAACTGTAACGGCGGCAAGGGCGCGTATGCCCTGTGCCCGACCGTGTCCGCGCCGACGCCGCTGCCCTGGGCGCACCCGAAGCTGATCGGCCTCGGCTGCAGCGTGTTCGCGTCCATTGTCGTCGTCGAGCAGTTCGGCTCGCCGCTCATGAAGTCTGCCGCGATTCTCCTCGGCATGGCCGTGGGCTGCGCCGTCTCTGCCGCGACGGGCTACTGGTCGCGCGACAAGATCGACGCGGCGCCGGCCCTGACGTTCCTCTGGAGCAAGACCTTCAGGCTGTCCGTCGACGGCGCGCTCGTCCTGCCACTGCTGGTCATGTTCGTCTGCCACAGCGTCAACTGCATGCCGGACATTCTGGCGACGGCCGAGATTTCCGGCGTCGACGTCGAGGGGCCCGAGTTTAGCAGTCGCATCCAGGGCGGGCTCCTCTGTGACGGATTGGGGAGCTTGATCAGCGCGCTGGGCACGAGCCTTCCCATGGTTTCCCAGGCCGGGAACAACGGGGTCATTGTTCTCACGGGCTGTGCGGTGAGTAGTCCTGTGGCACACATGATTGGGGGGAGAGCAGATCTTCCATCTCGTAAAAGGGAGGGGAGAGAGAAAAAAAAACGGTGACTAACGGAATTTTGGAAAATGTTTCCATGCAGAGCAGGAGAGCGGGCTGGTGCGCTGCCGGGTTCCTGGTGCTCATGGGCATCTTTGGCAAACTCGGCGGCGTCTTCAGCGCCATGCCCCCGTCGATCCTCGGCGGCATGCAGGTGTTCCTGTACAGCACCATCATCGTGGCCGGCGTCAGGGTGCTCAGCCTGTCGCCCTTTACCCGTCGAAATCGGTTCATCATGTCGGTCGCTCTGGGCATCGGCTTCATTGACATTGTCGCTCCGACGTGGTTCGACCAGGTCTTGCGGGTGGACAACGGCCGCGACGCCAATGTGCAGCTCCGCAGCTTCGAGCAGGGCATCAACCTGATTGTGAAGACGCCCTTCATCTTGGCGGGCGTGTTGGGCGTCTTTTTGAATCTGGTCCTGCCAATGGACAGGAGTGAGATGGAAAGGACGGTGCTGGCGGACTTGTCGCGACCGGCCAGTTGATGAGGCGCACGCTGTCGCTTGCTGACATGTTGAGAGCCCCATATTTGCTAGACGGCGCAGTTTTTACGGGTCTCTGTCCTTGCAGCGCAGATGGGCGTGCAGCCAACAAGGTTTCCTCCTCTTCCTCTGCTCGTGATATCAGTACGAGACGGATGACAGGCCTCTGAGCTCCCCCCTAGACTGCTTTCGTAGTAATAGTAGACGAGAAGTGATCACCTCGGCGGATCAAAGTCTCGAGTGGCTGGCGCCCCTAGAGACAATGCCCAGTTGTCGGATCACCATAGCAGTGGTCCGTATTCTGGCTCGCCTGGTCACGGGCCGCTTGGGGCAGTGTCTAAGCCGCACGTCCAAGCAGTTTTTGCTTCCGACGCTACTCAGCTAGCCATAATAGACCCATCGCGTTTCGAGGCAGGCAAAGTGCCGTGCTGTCGAATCACACCCGACCCGTACCTTGTCTACTGGTCCTCCTTGTCAGGTCCGCAACGTCTCCGCCGTGTTTGCCTTTCATCGTCTTTGCCGTGTCCCGCGCGCTGTTTCAGACAGAGTCGAGGTCAGGCTAGCTACGCAGGCATGTCTATTTTCCGCATGTCCGTGATCATGCTGCCCGCCCGGATCGCCTTTCCATCACTGCATGACATTAGAACACATGAGGGAATACACCGCTCCTTGAAGCTGGCAAGCTCTCACTCAAGTGAAAGCCCATCTTTGGCCCCGAACGTCGCATTTCTACGGGTCTGCAGTGTCTGACAAGAAACTGCTCCAGGAAACGACTCAGTCGCGCACACGAGGCGAGGAGATCTCGAACTAGTATGACCGAAGTCATGGCTCGAAGTGAATGGGGCGGATGCTTAAGCCAACACATCTGGCCGTACACAGCCTGATCACCGTCAAAGGGCCGCCGGAGCATATCGAAGATGCAAGCTGTGAGTCGTGCCTCCGGCGGCCCTACCGGGGGTCGCCTGCGGCGGGCCGGCCTCGCTCCGCTCGAAGTACGCCACGTATTGAGCGTATTTTCTGGACGGCGGTGTCTTGAGTGTAGCGAGGACGGCCCGCCGGAGGCAAACCACATGCAAGGCGAGTGGACCTGGACGATATAAAGCCAAGTTGGCTGTATGGTCTGGGCAGCAGCAGTGGTGATTCGAGCGCAGCGAGGCCGGCCCGCCGCAGGCGACCCCCGGTAGGGCCGCCGGAGGCAACACAGCAGCCGAGGAGGACGGGGAGGGTCTGCGTGTGCCTTGACCGGCGCCGTGGAGGAGATTGACAGCGACGACGAGTTTGACACGGAGACTGTCAACGGCGGGCTCCAGGCGAATGACAATGTGGGCTCTCGCCAGTGCTGCTGAAGGGACGCCAGACTTGTCCACGGCTGACTGATGGCAAGCTTAACAGTCCGCGGTACATGGCATTACTTTTTTTACCAAAGACTTCGAACTAGTCCAAAAGGGCGGGTTGACCACTCAGCACGGAATCAGTCACCAGCTGCGTTGCCAAGCACCATGCCTGTTGCTTCTGTTCCGCCGAGGTAGACGGGCGCTCTGTGCTCGTTGTTTCACCCGCTTCCGCAAGATTGCGATGCGGCAGCTTCTCGCGTCAAGTCGCTCAACATGATATCATCCGGACGGGCGCGGCTCTGGCTCCAGCCGCCGAGCTTGTTTGCTCAGCCGAAGCACCCTCTCCACCTGTATCTCGTAACATCATGGGGAGCTAGGCTACAAGACAACCAAGAAATACCGCCGATGGGAGAAAAATTCAACCGCCTGAAACTGCGAGCAGAGTGGGCGCGCGAACTACTGCCCCTTATTCAGAGGACTTCGCCATCCCAGAGACCCCAAGCGATCCCCGACAATTCGTGTGCCGGGGTCAAAAGGAAGAGGGGCTTGAAAGACGACGATGTGGCGTCTCCTCAGCGGCAAGAGGCAAACCACAATGATCCGATTCCGGACTCACGGCCGAGGGACGAGGACGACGACGCAGTGTCTCTCGAGCAGCCCAAGCGCAAGAAGCGGAAGTGCAGCCGCGGGATCTCCCCCAGGTCGGGGGACAATGACGGTACGGCGTCTCGTGTGCAGCCCGGGAAGGAGAAGCAGGAGGCCAACCACAATGGCTCCGACCCAGATTCACAGCTCGCCAACAAAGACGAGAACATGCCGTGTCTCAAGGATCAGAGGGAGCAATGAGCAGAAAACGAGCCGCCACGACTCCCTCCACAAAGTCGAGTGCAAAAACGATAAAAGTGTGGTGTCTCATTCGCAGCTCAAGGGGAAGGGACGCGAAATTCTCCCTGGTGCCTCGCTCAAGGATTTGACAGCAAACTCTGAACTTCAGCCTGGACCTCGACGAAGTCGGCGCATCCATGCTCGTCAGAGTCACAAGAGGGCACAAGATTCTGCGCTTGCGGCTCCGGACAGTCAGCGGAGAAAACACGGTACCTCACGACAAGACTGGCCAGAAGGCTGGTCAAGTGGTCTCGTGCAGATCCCACAGCCGGGACCTGAAGACTGCAATCGGAGTGGCTCTACGTTGGTTCCGAGTCCGCCGCCGGGGACTCATCAGTTCGACGTGGCTGAGTTTGCATTTAAAGAGACACCGCGGCCAGAAGGAGAGAAGTCCGACGCGGGTGGCTGCCCATGGCTGAAGAGTCGGGAACGAGCTCGAACATCTAGAGTCTCTTGGTCATGGAACCTGCTGAGCGTCATTTGTACATAGTACCCGAGTCGTTCCCGCATCGTCAAGCCTGCGACAATATTCAATGCTTCTTGGGCCACGCAGCTCTTACCAATCAGGACATCGTTCATGCAAAGGACTCAAAAGAAGGCACGTCAGCTTCTGGGTGTTGGATGAAACATGTGAGCTGACCCCGCCTACGATGGCCGTGTCACGGGCAAGCGATGCACCCTTGGCCATCGCAGGCGATTCTGATGTACGTCTTCAGCTACGCGATGCCAGACGTTTCATTGCATGTCATCGCGAGCCAGCCAGCGACTACAGTTCTCGCTGCTGACGACGCCACCTCCTCTCATACTGGGTATGGCTGCCTGCATCTTGACTGGCCCCCAAAACTCGACCGAAAAAGTCCGTCCACGGTCACCGGTCGGTTGTCCGAGGCGTGGACCGATTGCCGGGCTGCAGCCTCCTGCAGCCTCTCGTCAAGGAACTGCACGCCGCGCCTGGGCTTGAACGGCAGCCCTGACAGCACCCAATGGGTGCTGTCCATGTTGTATGCATTGGACCTTCCCCCCCAATCCCCCCAATGCCCCCAATCATTGACGGTATCTGTCGCGGTTGTGCTGCTGCCGTCGCCGCCAATCAAACTACGTCATTCCCACCGTACACTCGCTATGCACCTCCTCCAAATCCGCCTCTTCCTCTGCTCCTTTTTTTCTTTTTTCTTCTGGCGTCCAAACATGCTTAGTTCAATAGCTCCACGCGCCATGCGGTGGCTCCAATCACTGCTTGTCGTGGCGTCCTCTTTTGGGCATCTACCAGCCCATTCCTCAGCGGCGACAGGAGCATCATCATCACTGCAACCCTCGACATCGGGCATCGCCGCTCTGGCGAACCGCCTTCTCCCCGGCCGCGCCCATGACTTCGAGTTCCGACTGACCGCCAGCGACACCCACGAGCCCTGGTCGCGTTGGAACTACCCGCCAGTCCACGACAACTACACCGTCTCGGCAGAGCCAGGGGGCAGGATTCTCATTGAGGGCACGACACTCAGTGCTCTGTCCAGAGGGTGAGTCTCCTTTCTTTTGTTTATTTTCTCTTCTTTACTCTTCCTCTCTTTCCCAATCCGTGATTCCCACCAAGACTTGACCCTCGTCTGTGGGGTGGGCGTCGTGTAGCCGCCTGCCGTGTTGATTCGTGGTATTCTTATACGAGGACTTAGCTTGCGACACTACTCCCGGCATGCCCTGCACATTGATCGATTTTGGTTCGTCGATGGAAATCATGAGCGCCTGCCTGAGGAGAAGCTGCCACCGCCGAATCGGCGAGGCGAGAAAGAGGAGTTGAGGGGGGAGAGCGTAGTGCCGTGGCGGTATAACTTGAACACTGGTCATAAGTCGCCTTTTCTTTTCCATTTCCCGCATCTCCCCGCGCCAGCAAGCGTCCAGATATCTTGCATGACCCTTTCCTCGTTTGATGAGTTCACTCGTCTCTCTGACCTCTCTAGAGTCGTCGCTTTTCTTCGCTGCTAATTTCCCACACCCGTCGTCGCCGTCTCCTCCCACCGGCCGACCTTCCTGATCCATGTAATAACATCAGCGCTTCCTCGCAGTCACTTTCTCATACACATTCGCATGGTACCAATGGCGCGACTGGGAGAAGATGCTCGACTGGGCCGCCCTGCGCGGCATCAATCTTCAGCTCGCATGGGTCGGCTACGAGCAGATATTCCTCGAGAGCTTCAGGGAGCTCGGCCTCACCGATGATGACATTTTGCCGTTTTTCAGCGGTCCCGCGTTTCAGTCGTGGAACCGCTTCGGGAACATCCAAGGGTCGTGGGGCGCTGATAATTTCACCAAGGACGAGAGCGTGCTGCCGCTCTCGTTCATCGAGGCGCAGTTCGCGCTGCAGAAACGTATCGTGGCGCGCATGGTTGAACTCGGCATTACGCCGGTGCTGCCAGCTTTTCCGGGCTTTGTGCCATCGACGTTGAGAAAGGTGCGGCCGGATGCAAAGGTGACGGCGGCGCCAAATTGGTTCCGTGAGGAGAAGCTGGGCAGATACACGCGGGATTTGTTCCTCGACCCGCTGGACAAGACGTATGCGGAGCTGCAACGACTGTTCGTCAAGAAGCAAATCGAGGCCTTTGGCAACGTGACCAACGTCTATACGCTCGACCAGTTCAATGAGCTGAGCCCCGCGTCGGGCGACGAGGCTTATCTGACGGATGTTGCGGCCAACACCTACGCGGGCCTCGCGGCTGCCAACCCAGCTGCCGTGTGGCTCCTGCAAGGCTGGCTCTTCTACTCGAGCCGTTTGTTCTGGACGCAGCCGCGCATTGAGGCGTACCTCGGCGGCGTGCGTGAGCCGCGGAGCATGCTGGTGCTGGACCTCTTTTCCGAGAGCAATCCGCAGTGGCAGCGCACACGGAGCTACGCCGGCAGGCCGTGGATATGGTGTCAGCTGCACGACTTTGGCGGCAACATGGCGCTCGAAGGGCGCGTACACAACCTGACTCGGGGGCCGATCGAGGCACTGTCTCAGAGCACGTCGCTCGTGGGCATGGGCCTCACGCCCGAGGCGTACGAGGGCAACGAGATTGTCTACGATCTGCTCCTGGATCAGGCGTGGTCCGACACGCCCATCGACACGTACTCGTACTTTCGGGACTGGATCAAGACGCGCTACACCGTGGCCGCCGCTCCCTCCTCTTCTCCCCCCTGCGCGGGCGGCGGTCAGGCGCTGCTGCCCGAGGAACTATATGACGCCTGGGAGATTCTCCGCACCAGCGTCTACAGCAACAACCGCTCCGACATCCCCCAGGTTCCCGTCTCGACGTACCAGCTGCGTCCGGCCATCTCCGGCATCGCCAACCGCACCGGCCACTCTCCGCACCCCACAGCACTGCACTACGATCCCGCGCTGCTGCGAACCGCATGGCGGCTCATGTTCAAAGCCGCAAGCAGCACCCGTCGGTCTGCGCTCTGGCAAGAGCCCGCGTTCCAGCTCGACTTCGTCGACGTCACCCGCCAAGTCCTCAGCAACGACTTTGACACGCTGTACGCCAATCTTGTCGGGGCCTACCACGACAGCATCGCCCTCGCCTCTGGTGGACGGCACGCTCGTCCGTCTTGCAGCCGGAGCGTGCGCCGCTGGGGCGCGAAGCTGCTGCGTCTCCTCTCGGTGCTCGACTCTGTCCTGCGCACGCACGAGCACTTCACGCTGAGACGCTGGGTCGATGCGGCCGATGCGTGGGCGGCGGCAGGCGGTGGCCAGCTCTTCTGGTTCAACGCCCGCTCGCAGGTGACGGTGTGGCAGGCCGACGCGCCCCGGCTGAACGACTACGCGGCCAAGGCGTGGGCCGGGCTCGTGGGCACCTACTACCGGCGGCGCTGGGCCATTTTCGTGGACACGCTCGTGCAGGCGAGCTGCGAGGGCAGGACCGTGGACGAGGGCGCGCTCGAGAGAAACCTGACGAGCTTTGAGCGGGCATGGCAGCAAAGTGGCCAGGGCGAGGCCGAGGTCGCGCCTTTGGGCCCGGGGCTGAGAAGCGTGGCTGAGGAACTGGCTGCGGCTGGGGAGGAAAACGGCTGATGGGCGTCCGAGGCTTCGCTGTTGGTGTACTTGGGATGGATCGGCCACGAGCATGTCAGGGTTGTCACGCAACCATATGTTTGGCCCAAGCTGCGTCGCGACATGACTACTTAGTAAGGATGTATTTACTGCAGTCAGCGTGTCATTGGCAGCAGCCGGTGTGCATCACAGGCGGCCATCGCCTCCCGCAGACTGTCCTTTCTGCCAACGCTGCGCCTCCCACGTGGAATTCTTAGATCCATCCCGGCTCGTCGCGACTTTCAAATCGGTGTCTGATTTATTCATGTTTTGGGGTGGTTCATGATCTGAGGTGCGACATGCTGGCCCCAATGCACACCCGGCTCCCCTCCCGCGTTGCTTGCCTCCGGCGGCCCTACCGGGGGTCGCCTGCGGCGGGCCGGCCTCGCTGCGCTCGAATCATCACTGCCACGAGCTTTATTCCTTCCAGCCTGGTATGTCGCGCTTCTTTCCTCCGGCGAGTTGTCCTCACTGCGCTCGGTACACACGTGCCACCGTTGCAGTGGTCATTTCGGTTCCATGCAGTCACCTGGATCCGGGATACCTCATGTTAATGTGTGTTGCTGCCCTCGGCCTCCAGCTGGCCCCCGCTGTACTGCGCCCAGCCAGGTCTGGAGCAGCTGCCGCAGCACGCATCGCGACGTGACGGAAAAGCAGGCATAATGCCCCCACTGCCCCTCTATCCTTCTATTCTTCGTCTTTTTCCTGCTACTTGTTTCATGAGAGAATGCTACAAGAAGGGTAGGGTGCGAGTCCTGACAGTGCTAGAGCTGGTGGGTATTCCGTTGCATGGCTCATTTACAATTAGAAAGGGGCGGGGAAAACAAAGGCACAGCTAGCTGAAACGGCCCCTCTGCAGCCCACCAGTCCAACGCGCGAGACCCGCTGAACACGAGCTATTTGGGGGGCTGGGTCCGCTATTATCATCACTTTTGGCCGGTCACTGTATGTACATCGGCCCGCGCCCGCACTGGACCACGAATGGCGCCATTCCTCCCGGCTCAACCTCGTGCCTCATCGTACACTGCTCATAGGGCACACTGATCTTTCGTGTGTACTTGGCATCGAACACGTGAGGCTGGCCGACCGACTACCAGCCGCAGAAAGAAGGGTATCGAGCGCAGCGAGGCCAGCCCGCCGCAGGCGACCCCCGGTAGGGCCGCCGGAGGCAAACATTCAAGTCAAAAGTATAATCACTTTAAAAACAGGAAGGACATGTATATCAAGCGCAGCGAGGACAGCCCGCCGTAGGCAATCCCCGGTAGGGTCACTAAAGTCAAACACTTCAATTAAAAGTATAATCACTTCAAAAACAGGGAGGACATGTATGTCGAGCGCAGCGAGGACAGCCCGCCGCAGGCGACCCCCGGTAGGGCCGCCGGAGGCAAACATTCAAGTCAAAAGTATAATCACTTTAAAAACAGGAAGGACATGTATATCAAGCGCAGCGAGGACAGCCCGCCGTAGGCAATCCCCGGTAGGGTCACTAAAGTCAAACACTTCAATTAAAAGTATAATCACTTCAAAAACAGGGAGGACATGTATGTCGAGCGCAGCGAGGACAGCCCGCCGCAGGCGACCCCCGGTAGGGCCGCCGGAGGCAAACATTCAAGTCAAAAGTATAATCACTTTAAAAACAGGAAGGACATGTATATCAAGCGCAGCGAGGACAGCCCGCCGTAGGCAATCCCCGGTAGGGTCACTAAAGTCAAACACTTCAATTAAAAGTATAATCACTTCAAAAACAGGGAGGACATGTATGTCGAGCGCAGCGAGGACAGCCCGCCGCAGGCGACCCCCGGTAGGGCCGCCGGAGGCAAATACTACACCGCCACAAGCATCAGCGCCTCGAGCGCAGCGAGTCCGCGGCGGCAAACCCAGCAGAACCGCCGCAGGCATCTGCTCCGATACTGACCAGAAAGAGCAGGGCGAAGAGAGCCGCGTGATCAGGCCGCTTGCCCATCGTGCACTGCACAGACGTAGGTGGACTTGGACGTCCAGGGCAGCTCGTCGGGCACTCTGGCGGAGACCCGCCTGGCGTCTGGAAAACATGTTAGTTGATTGGCCGCGCGGAAGGCAGCTAAAGGGGGGGGGCGCTAAAGCCTGCGGGGCGGACAGCTGCCAGATCTGGAAATAAAAGCTGGCAGCGGATGGGGCGCCGCATTCCTGCCTTGGTTAGACTCTGGCGATCCTCACGAGGCGAGGCGGTCTTGTCAATAAGAGCCTCTGTTAAGACCATGGGGGCGGTTTAAGGCACCGGCGCCGGCTCGGCTTTGCGCGGGAATGGCGGGCTCAAGGCGCCGCGAGTAGGTGCGGAATGACAGGAGGGGGAGGGATATGTGTTTGAGATGCGGCCGCGAAACGGGCGGAAAGGGTCGGGCGAGCCGCGGCGCAGAGCAAGCACCTGGACTCGCGCGCTCTCAGAGTTGCCCCAAGGTCTGGCTTGCACCTGCCGGAATGGACGTCCGCAGTGGCATGGAACCGCCGCGCCCTTGCTTCGCCACGGCACATGATGGACATTGTCCGGGCGAGATCAGCAGCACCAGGTCTGCTGTTCGAGCAGAGAGCTATGTACCAAGTGCTCGGTGATAGGGGCAGAGGGTGCCTCGCTGCTCGCGCTTGTTGGCTAGACAGTCCGTGGTATAACAGACGACGGGGCCAGCAGGTCTGCTGTATCATCATTAGACGAGCTCTTATCTGGCGGTGCCCGGCTAAGGCTTACACCCGCCAGAATGGACGTCCGTAGTGGCCCAGAACCTGTCCGGGCAAGGTAAGTAGCACTAGGTCTACTATTTGAGTAAAGAGCTGTGTACTAAGTGCTCAGTAATAGGGGCAGAGGGCACCTCGCTACTCGCGCTTATTGGCTGGACAGTCCATAGTAGAACAAACAGATGACGGGGCTAGCAGGTCTGCTGTAGTATCATTAGACGAGCTCTTATTTGGCGGTGCCCGAACGCGGGAGTTTGCTATTCTGGTCGTCCTCGTCATTGACAGGAGCAGGACCTGGCCGTCTATTATCTTTCGGACAGACAGTCCGCCTCCTCCAAACCATTCCAAATGTGATGAAACGGTGTAGAACTATCTCGTGGAGTCATGAGCTGGGCGAGGGTCATTCTGCTGGCCGATATGCGCTGGCTGGCGATGTCATTGCGTTTTGAAATTTTGGCCACCGGCTGGGCACCTTGCACATTCGTCCGAGGATTGTGACTTGCGTATCGAACATTGCTTTCGAACGAGTCAGCGAAGGCCTTGCCTATTGTTATTGACTGTTCGGCAGCTAGTCCGCCATCTTCCTGGACTATGCTGGGTGATTGTTGTACTTTTATCTCTTTTGCTCACGGCTTGGTTGATGAGCGGCCCGTCTGGCGTCTGGTGTGGCACCTTTTTTTTTTTTTTTTTCCTGATGCGGGACACTCCCCGTTTGGCCTGCCCGC
This sequence comes from Moelleriella libera RCEF 2490, assembly GCA_001636675.1. Classification (NCBI taxonomy): domain Eukaryota; kingdom Fungi; phylum Ascomycota; class Sordariomycetes; order Hypocreales; family Clavicipitaceae; genus Moelleriella; species Moelleriella libera. The sequence goes on along the minus strand of AZGY01000004.1, from coordinate 311,537 downwards.
CAGCATTCTCAGCGGCATCGGGTGTCCACAGGCCATCGCAAGTTGCATCGCGTGTCCTGCGCTTCCGTGCCGTTCGTGTGTTTCAATGGCGGGCCATGAGAATTTGTCGACGCACTGGCACAGTCCTTCAGCCCGGTTGAGCTACGAGATGCCGTCGTCGTCGTTTAGTTGGCGATTGGGAGGGACCAGTATGGGATCTGCTTAGGCGCGTCACGTGCTACCGACCGCCCACTTTTGACCTCACGTCAACTCATGCCGTTGATTGCTATTTCTTGCGACGTTTTGTGCCTATGATCGAGACCCTTTCAGGCCCGAAGCCATCATCTCATTCGTGAGCTCCTTTCTTCTTGAGCTTATCGCAATTTTTCCGCACCATACGGATGCAGCAAGCCCAAGAGTTTCGCCCGTTTCGTCCACTGCAAAAGTTCGCTGTCTGTGCAGCCTGTCCTGGCCCAGTTGAACGGCTAAAATGTGAACCAGGCGGCTCTGTCGAATTTCAATCACTGTCCAGACTTTGTGGTCTTCAGTTCAAGTTTTCGAGACCACTTGGAGGCTGACACAGGAGGCATCACAGAGAGTTACATGCAAACGTTTCGCTGATGGAATCTTGTCTGAAATTGGTAAGTCGAACATATATATATATAAAGCAATCAATGCGTTTTCTCAGAAACGAACACCTCCCCTTGAAAAACTTATACGCCCCCTGTGAAGAATAGAATACGCCATTTGGAAGAATGGAATTCGCCGCTTCTCTGAATTGAATATGCACCGTCCTCGGAAAAAAAAAACACGTCCACGCGTTATGGCGCTGAGATGAGCCGCCTAAAGTATGCGCTCTCGCCCACTAATAGTGCAGCGCTGCCGCCTCGGCGCAAGGCCTTTAATAAGGGCGGCTGCCGCCGGCAGCGACCCACCAGGGCTCTTGGGGCTCTTCTTGAGCAGGAGCACCGTAGGGACCGCCGGGACCACCGAAGCCAGGACCGCCAGGACCGCCGAAAGGACCGCCAGGACCGCCGAAAGGACCGCCAGGGAAACCACCACCGGGACCACCGGGGAAACCACCACCGGGACCGCCAGGGAAACCTCCACCGAGACCGCCAGGACCGCCAAAGCCAGGACCGCCAGGACCGCCAGGACCACCGGGGCCACCAGGGAAGCCACCACCGGGGCCGCCAGGGAAGCCACCACCGGGGCCGCCAGGGAAACCACCACCGGGACCCATGGGAGGGAAACCACCAGGACCGCCGGGACCGCCGGGACCCATGGGAGGGAAACCACCATGGGAGGGAAACCACCAGGGACCGCCGGGACCCATGGGAGGGAAACCACCAGGACCGCCGGGACCGCCGGGACCGCCGGGACCCATGGGAGGGAAACCACCAGGACCGCCGGGACCGCCGGGACCGCCGGGACCCATGGGAGGGAAACCACCAGGACCACCGGGACCCATGGGAGGCATACCTCCGGGACCGCCAGGACCACCAGGACCCATGGGAGGCATACCTCCGGGGCCGCCAGGAGCGCCGCCGGCACCGCCGGCAGGCGGCGGCGGTCTCGGACGGCTCTTGTCCTTCTCTAGAGCAGCGTTGAGGGCTGGGATGTCGCATTTGGACCAGGCAGAGTGAGCGAACAGGGCCCAACTGTCGGCGTGTCTCTCATTGTCTGAGGCCTTCATCTGCTTGACGGCAGCCATACCGTAGGCGTTGAGATCCTCCGTCATACCAATAGTGTGCGACAGCTCGTGAACGACAATGGCAGCACGGTGAAGTCGGCCACAGGAGGACTGCTCGAATGTGTTGCCCAGGAAGTTCGCGCAGAGCTGAACGGCGGGGCCGCCCTGGTAGGTGCAAGCCACGATGCCTTTGTCCGTGCAGCAGGGGATGGCACGGTTGGGTGTGCAGATGAACTGCTTCTGTCCGCTTGCGCACTCTCTGGAGATGGCGCCAAGGGTTTGGGCAATCTGCTGTCGCTTGCCCGAGGCGCTGTTCTTGGACTTGAAGAAGTATTCGAACAGCGGGTTCTTTTCGTCCATGGCGGCCTCCTGTCCGGCCTTGGCAATATCGACGCAGCCCTTGAGCGCTTCCTGGACGACCTGCTGGTGCTTTGCGCAGTCCTGGTCGATGATGGATCGCTTGTACTCGGTGTGGTTGAAGTCCTCTGCGCTCCAGACTTCATCACGGAAGAAGATGTCGCCGGTCACGCTGCCCCATGGTTCCTGCGGGGCGGCGCGAGCGTCTCGAACCTTGGCACTGGCACCACAGCTGCCACAGGCCATGGCGGCCGCCCACGTAAGGGGGGCCAGAAGAAGACCCTGTCTCATCTTGGTAGGTTTGTGTGTGTGTGTGTTTTGTTTGATATGAGAGTCCGGCTCTGAGGTTGAGCAAGGGTTTGGAAAAGGGGGGGGGAGAAAGGAAGAAAGTCCGAGTTGGAACAAGAAGAAACAAGAAGAAAACGAATGGAAAAGGAACCAAGCGATTGTGAATCGAGGTTGGTCTGAAGAGATTCGGTTTCTGGAAAGGGGGCTTCGTCCCGACTTTATATTTCGCGTCTTCAACGACTCCAAGGCATGCTAACCGAGATGGACGTTTAACGTCCCATCTGAGCGCCTCCCCTTCCCATGATTCCGAGAGAATGGGGTCATCTGATGCCACAGGGTCTGGCATACGAGCCGACTATTTTGCCTGAACTTGGATAGGAAGCCGGCATGGCAAATTACTCCTGCGAAGGCGTGTTTGACATTGAGCGTCCTTCATCCGGTGACCTTAATCTATCGAGGCCACTTTTTTTTCTTTCCCTCTTTTTCCATCCTCGCCTCGTCTTTCATGCATGCTCTCTGAGGTTGGTACAAGGGAAAAAACGGCTTTACCTAAGCCACCAGAGGCTTACGGCGGGAGACTGGGGGAGGGGGGGTGGGAAGGTGAAGAGAGAAAGACTGCAGCCTGCATTGACGGCGGCCATTTGCGGAAATGTCAAGGAACGATTAAAGGGTATTCCAGACTGACAGAATCGTCGTATCAAGCCATGGGACCTGCCACATCCGTCACTGGGTCACCGGGGCCAGGTATCGGGTGTAGTGGCCCAGCAGGAGGCCAGAGCTGATTAAGACGACAGGGAGACATGACGGACCCGGCTCAATGCAAACGATAGACCAGCCGCGTCGTCGACGGGAATAAAGCATCTCCGCTGCGCGCCAATGGGAGGATCGGTGCCCTTGTCCCCTTGCCATCCAGCCAGACCCCTGGGGCGACGAGCCAAGCAAACTCAAGACGAAACATGCTGGAGAAGAAGCATAAGGCAAGGGCCGTGTGGCCGTCCTGTCGCGTCGAGAGGGAGGGAGGGAGGGGGGACAAGCAATGACAGCGGCTCGACTGGTACGCTAGCATTTCTCGCCCCCCCACGTTTACTCCTGATCGGCTCGCTACTGGTTTTGCCTTGGGTCGATCACCTGCCGTTGTTGTTGTAATTTCCTTCTTCGGACGTGAGTGTCGGAAGATCGCTCACGTTCCTAGTTTGGCCAGAATTTGTTCCGCCTTTGTGGCGAGAGACTCTCCTTGCCGCCGGCTACTGCTCCCCAGAAAATGCTTCTACACGGCTGTGGGGGGGGGGAGGGGGAGTACACCACCTGCAATGCTGCTCGGCCGTTTCCCCGTACCCATATGCCCTCTGTGCGAATGGAACGCGCTTCTTCCTCTCGGTGCGCGCTTGAACGATCTCTCCAGTCCCACACAGGCACACACATAGTGGCCGGGCCTCTTCTCTCTCCTTCTCACACTCTCACTTCTTCTTCTCCGTCACCCGCAATAAGCTCTGCCTCACCATGGTGAAAACGACCTAGTGCCTCTGATCCACAAGCTTCTTGTCTCAGAATCGGCCGACCCTGGACGCAGCGGGCCGCCTCTGACTCGACAGCCTAACCTGTAAGCGAGAAAAAGAGGAGAAGACCTTGCCCGTAAAAGAATGTGTCTTCTGGATCGTAAGAGTCGGAATAAGCGCGAGCGACCCCGCCCAGCCTTGGCTGGACCCAGCTGGTACCGGCGCGATGGATTTCGGCAGCTCCACCAACCTGATTCAAGTTGCCTAGCATTTATTGCAATATACACACATGCCCAACATTACGCGCGCGCACACACTACCGAGCTCTGTTCCGACTGACGCTTGCGGGGCAGGAAGGAAAGGGAATGAGTGGAAAAGAGGGGGGACTCGATATTAACAAACAATGCCTATGGCTGAGTCGGGTAGCATTGGATCGACATTTCTCGATTGGCGACATGGCATTGTTGGTTGGTGCCTCTCTTTTCTCCCTCTGTGCTGCTCGTGTTGGTCCCCAGGGGTCACGTTGCGCGCGCAGAGAGAGGGTGAGAGGGCCTGGCTTTTCATGCGCGCGCGTGTTGGCGCGCAACGTAATCACGCAGAATTGGCAGATCGGTACGTTTCTCCAATCGTCTTCCGCTTTGGCATGTGTCTCTTCTCTACCTCGCTCCCGGCGACGGCAGAAACGCCCGTCTGAAGGGTCGCACATTCATGCAACGGGAGCAAAACAAAAACAGAGGAAAAAAATCAGGGTTCTGGGAGTGCCTCGCGATTCCTGCACAGAACGCGCGCTCTCGCCCCTCAAGCAGCCTCGCATGGCAAATGACTTTGTTTCTTGGCCCCTTTCAAATCTCAGAGATGGTTTCGGGAACGAGAAAAAAAGCCTGCTTTGCTTTTCATCCTTTGTGTCTTTCTCTGCTCCCTCGCTTTATCACTATGAAGCCAAATGCAAACACATTGGGTGGGAAATCATGTTGCGCAATGCCCCAGATACGAAAGATGCAAGTTCGCCTGCATAGGGCGAGACGATCTGGTAATTTGGGATCTGCTTCGTCGTTTCATTTCGTGCGATCAACTGAATCTCGTGCCTTCCATTGCCTGGAAGAGATACGAGGCGCTCGCAGACAATGCAGAGAGGGCAAAATCGTCGATCGTCGACAGTTGATGAGTCGCGCTGGCCGTGCGTGTGTGTCTGCCCTGCCCGCCACCGCAGCTCAATTGATCATCATCCTTCACATGACTGACGGTGGGAGGAACTATTGTCAAGCAAGGGCTCGCTGCTGTCAAACCTGCCTAATCTCGGAATTGTGGCGAGCCCATCTTCTCCACGCGTCTGAACCTCACAACTCCCATCACCGGACAGAAATGACAATAAGTGTAAAGACGTGTTCAATTTCTTTCTCCTTGATTTGGACGATTAGCCTTTACGATTGCGGCAAGCAAGCGTGTCGGATGAATAACGCCTTGCGGCTCGCCGTAGACTCAAATCTCGGCTTTGGGGGCAAGCCAGCCCGGAAGAGGCGTTTCCATCATTCAGACGAAAGGTTTCGCTCATCATTTTGAATCACGCACTCGGTCGCAGGGAAAGTCAGATCTATGCGAGATCGGACTACTGATCGGACTACTGCCCAATACGTTGCCGCTTTTCTACCTGGGACGAGCGTAGCAAACAGACACCTGCCTCGCGGCCGATGGCATGCCGCGTCCTACCCTTTCCTTTGGCTTACCCTGCACTCGGCCTCGCTGAATCGCTCTTGCCGTCCCCCCCGAGAGCCCCACTTTTGCAATTCCGGTCACCAAGCGTTTCGAATGAGGTACGCAAAGGGAAATAGATATACACCATGAGAGGACAGGCACGAGCTTATGCTCCTCACGTCTCCCGCACGGCAGGAACTGCAGAGGGATGCCGCCGCTGCACGTGGTGAGAGCTAACAAAGTTCCCCTCGTCTGATTGACTCTGCGAGGGCACCCACACAAACACCCTGGCCGTCCAACATGGTGATTTGCGCCCATCATACAGCGGCCGCTGCTGCATGAACGGATCTTCCTCCGGGAAGCATTTTCGGAAGGCCCAGATGTGCCTCTTTTTCGGCGTCGTCGCCCGCATCTCTGCCCTTTCTCCATGCACCGCCATTCTCACTCGATCGGTGACGTTGGGCACGGGCTCAGACGGCAAGACATGAGCAGTCCGTGCCAGGACGCCGGCCGATACATTGCACCATCTATTGCCTATCTCGCTCGGATGGTGCACTTAGTCGGATAGAGGATTTGAGAAACACGAACAAAGTCCGTGCTGCGACGCCGATACGAAAAACGTTATTTCAGCTCTATAGCCATGGGCATATGTCGTAGTGACGACAACACTATACCCCTCGCGATAGATGGGGTGAAGACGACGCATTCTCGCGCCGCTATTCGCCCGCTCCACGGCTCGAGCTCGAGTTGTCAAATCCTGGAGGGATGCTCGAGCGCGCCTGCGGCTCAGCCAATCATCACCATACGGAGTTCATCTATCTGAGGTCAAGCTGGTTCTTCTCTGAGCCCCGGAGCGAGGCGATGCCAATACGAAAGGGTAATCCCCAGATCAAGCTACAAGAAGGCCTGCCAGGCTGTGCAAGCATGTCGGCACGTCTCAAATGTAGTTGGATGATTGCGGCCATCGTTGATCGAGGACACTGGGAGCGTAAAGAAGCCCCTTCGTGGCAAACAACTCCCGGCAAGGCTATCAGAGGGTCTGAACACAGCGTCAGGCGTATTTGGAGCGTGGAAACGAGATGCAGGCAGGACTGTCAGGCCAGTGTACGTGCTGTACCCGAAACCCAACGACCGCTGCGTTGTGCGGCATTCAGGCAATGCAGCAGGCAAGAAAGAGTCAGAGGCAGAAAACGAGCATGGGCGGCCATAACAGCGCCGGTCGATGCTGTTCATGCTGTCTGGTGCCGCGTTCTGCCTTTGCCGGATTGTACCTCTAGCCCTGACACGCTACAGCGTTAGTAGTTCCGGATGGGGACGGACAAGGTGGGGCGCGTCCTGGGCTGTCACCTAGCTCGTGCCAAAGTTGATGGACGGGACGCGCGCGGGTCCTGCGCAGCGCGTTGGCGATTGATGAGAGATGGGGGGAATGAGGGCGAAAACTGTCCGCTTCGCCATTCGGCCATAGCACGGACACAAATCACCAGACGCCCTTCCCTCCGACCCAGACATTTAGTCGTGACGAAGTCCGGCGGACCCCGAGTCTGTTGAGTCGGTCGGACCTGTCAAAACGATATGTCATCCCAATAGCCGATTAAACGGTGTTGTTACAGCGACAGACAGCGATTCGTCGCCGTCCCTAGAGTGTGGATGCGCAAACAAATGTCGACGAGTTGGGATCCGTGACGGGCCGGAGAGTTAGACTGACCTCAATTGCTGCGTGCTTATTGTACTATTTGCTGCTGCTGCTGCTGCTACAGTAAAGTAACAGCCAGGCGCGTATTGCGAGCGAGACGAAGCGCTCCCTTTGAACCGTTTGACCCAACATGGCGCTTCGCGTCTGCCGTTTTGCATGAACTAGGCGCGTGGCAGGCAGGCAAGCAAGCAAGCAAGCAGCGAGCGACTCGTTGCGCAGCCGAAAGCCGGCAACGCGGCGGGAGAGACGAGTCATGATGCATGAGGCGACGAGCTGTTGTCCAGTTCGCTGGCTGAGAAGTCTCGAGCGGTCGTGCAGCCAGGAATGCGAGGCTTGGTCGGACGGGCTGCTGCGGTTGCGTCTGCCAAGCAGATAGTCTTTCCGTCCGCGCAGCCCAGAGTCGTTGGCTCATCATCCATGGACGACTTGACTACTGCATCATGTGGCCATGTGATGGTCTGGATGGAGGAGTTGGCCAGCGAAATGACAGCCAGTCGTGGGCGAGGACAGCGCCGGCATGGACAGCCACTTTGAGGAGACATGTGGAGTGTCTTTTTTTTTCTTTTGCTGCAGTGAACCAACCGCCTTTGACTGAGCACAGAAGAGCGAACGATTTGCATTGGATGCCCGCAGTCAACTCGGACTTTTTGTTTTTCGTGACGGCGGCATAGGGTAGGTGCCATGCATGAGCTGAGTCTGCTTCTTTGATGATCGATTTTATTCATCGCCAGTCCGTCTCGCGAGTCTTTCATTGTCAATGAAAGCAGGGCAAGAGTAATTGCTTGATTCTGAGTCAATCAAAGCAGGGCAAGAGTAATTGCTCAATTCTGAATTCCAGTCACTGTCAAATATAGCAAGCCTCGATGTAGATGTTTCGATTGAGGTCGCGAATTGGCCAGCCTAAATTCCTCAACCCAAAGTGTGCACACAACTCACCTTTGGCCATTCAGCTTTCCTGTTTTCTGAGTCCTATAGAGTCAATCTTACCATGCCCTGAAAACGACCTCTCAGCATGCCCCTGGGATGACTTTTTGCTGTCCGGATATAGCACTTGTAAAATCAGATTAATTCTGACAGTGGCCGCCGCTTGTGAGTATAATTTGCGCCGTTCCCTTCCTCAACATAGCTCAATCAAGACTCCATTATCCCCGCCTTGCTAAGGCAGCTCGTGAATCTCCTTAGAATACAGCTCGCTGCTCCTCACTTTCACGTCCTTCAGCTTCGTCGGGAACGACTCCCTGCCCGGCGACGGCGAGACCAGCATGCGCACCTCGGTCCTCGACAGCCTCCTCGCGACGGGATACCCCTTCCTCTCGGCGTTGGCTGCCCCTGCTGCCACCACTGTTGCAGGCGTCCTCCTGGCCCGGCCGTTGCTCCTCCTCCTCCTCCTCCTCCCCCTCCTCCAGCAGAGATACGCAAAGACAAAGGCGCTGACAAACACGACAAACGACCCGATGGCTATCCCGGCGACGCCCAGCGCCGGCATGCCCGAGGTCAGGTCCGCGAGCGACGTCGACGACGACGATGATGACGGGGGGTCGGATCCCAGCGGCCGCGTGCGGTCCGAGGTGGTCTTGTTGGCCTGCATGCGCACGTCGTCGGGGATCGAGATGTTGAAGTGCGCCGAGTAGAACTTGACGTTGAAGGCGCCGGCGCCCTCGGCCGCCAGGCCCAGGTAGCAGACGGCGTTCTGGCCCCATGGCACGATGGCCTCGCGGCCAAAGAGCTCGGCGATCCACCGGAGCGTCGTGACGTCCCTGGTGACGTTTGCTGACAGCCAAACACGTCAGCCAAAATATACCCTGCCACTGCACATTTCGAGCGCAGCGAGGACAGCCCGCCGCAGGCGACCCCCGGTAGGGCCGCCGGAGGCAAACAACGCAATATCCCCATCGTTTTCCCTAGTTCATGATGATGATGATGATGAACTCTTTGCCCCTTCCCTTTTCTCGGGCGGTCTCGGTGGGAAAACAAAATGGACTGGGAGAGGGGGAGGGCAGGTCTCGCTCACTCTTGAGGTAGTAGTACTCGGGCTTGTCCACCAGGCGCGGGTACTCCATAAACACCAGCAGCTCCAGCGGGCTCGTGATGTTGGTTTCCCACGCAAAGTCCACGGCCTCGCCGTGCACGTGTCTCGGGTTATCTTGGTACGCGCTCTTGGTGAAGGGCGGCGGCCGCACGAAGCCGGCCTCTGCGTGTCGTAGCAGGCCGCCCCAGGCTGCCAGCAGGGCGGCCGCGAGAAGAACCAGCGTTGTCGACACCATCGTGGTCTACGTTGCTGCTGTTGGTGTTGTTGTTGCTGCGGCAAAGGAGCAGAATCTCACGGGCTGCGCGGCGGCGACGGCGGCAAACCGTGGGCTGGAGCGTAATGATAAAAGAAGGATCAAGGGGACACGGTTCCGTTCTCACGCGGCACACTCGTAGACTACGCATGGCGAAAGGATTCTCTCACTTTTCGCCATCTGACATTTGGTCCGGGGGGAAAGGGTGGTGGTCTTGCTGCTCCCTACCCACAACTCGCTCGCACGTTTGCGGATAATTATAGCAGAAGTCTCTTGGATGGTTGGTTGGGTTTCTCCTTTTTGAACTGGCCAGCGCGAATGGGGGAGGGGGGAGCATGGCATGACAGAATTGGCAGTGGTTTGCTTGGTCTCCCGTCCACCTCGGGTTTTGCATGTTCAAGATGCGTGCAGTGCGTGCGGTACGGGCAGGCGGATTTAGCGGCCCCTCCCCCTTCCTTCGCTCCCCTGCACCCATCTCCTTGGCCCCCTCGGAGCTCAGGGTGTATAGGTCGGCGACGACATTTCGCATCGACGGTTCCCCTCTTACTTGTGGGAAGCTGCTGACGCACGATACACATGCCATTCAGTGCGGTTTGGATGTGGGGAGGGAGAGGGTTGGACTATTTGCCAAGCAAGCAAGGATAAGTGTATTTAGAATAAATTCCCAGCAGTTCGGTACGCTGTGAGCAAGGTGGCCCAGCAGGCCAGGCCAGACGAGTGGAAAGCTGCCGAGTAAAGTAAGTATCCATATAAAGTAGAGAATGGACATGCCGCCCGCGCCCACGATGGCTCGTGCTCGCCGTTTCGGGGCCAAGCAGCAAGAGCAAAGACCGGTCTCTGTCTCTCTGCCTTCCCCCCCCCATTCATGAGCCAGTGGCCCGGGTTGCATGTTGCGCCGGGCACGCCGCTCATGAATTGTCTGCAAGTCTGCGTGAATAGCTCGCCATGTCGTTGCGATGGAGAAGCAGAAACAGCAGCAAGCAGTGGCAGCAGCAGCAGTAGCCAGCCGGGGCGTGAGCCGACACGGCCGTACAGAATGATGCCGTTGGCGCGCAATCAATCCGGTCGGTCACACAACGGGGAGAAGAGAGAATGGCCCTAATGAAAATAGCTTGACCTTGACGTTTGGCTGCTTCTTATCGACGGAACCCACTCACCGAGAGGAGGGGGGCGGTGCTCTCGTTGCTACCGCCGCTGTTCCTGCTGCTGATGTTTATCGCAACGATCGATTGGTGGGGGGGGTGGGCGATGCGTGATGTTGTGCATGATGCGTCGGGATCTGGACCGAAGTTTGTTCATTGGGGGCGAGGGATAACTACTAAAAAAAGGAAAAAAAAAAAAAAAAAAAAAAAAAAAAGAGACGTCTGATCGACATGGCCAACAAGGAAGAAGCAGACATCCAGGGCAGGTAGACATGCAAAAAATGCCACTTGTATAAACCGCATGCCGTGACCAACACCAGTGGCTACAACCGCCTGGCTGGCTGGCTGTGTCTTGGTGCCCTGGTTCGGTACGCTTCCGGTTCGAGATGCACGATCCTCCTCTTTGCGCATTGTGCCAGCGGCAACATGTGGCAGCTGCGTCTCTTGTCTTCCGCCCCTCCTGCCCATTGTTGGTGGTTTAGCCTCGTTCGGGTTCAGGTGGCGCGACTGGAGTATGTATGCATGCACCGACGCGCCGGATTAGATATTGAAGGCCATACGAAAGTATCCTCTCCCCTCTCCGGGGTGCGTGGAGAGAAGATCTCAGCCAAAGACTGCACTAGTGACGACGATTTCTCCTGATACCCTTTCCGCGTTTGTGAAAGAACAGAGTCGACATCATGTCTGTGAGAGGGAAGAAGAAAAGTCAAGGTTATGGGTTCGGACCTGTGGCGGCAAGGCACTGCCCGGAATAGCCAGCCACACAAAGCACAGGCCTCCCGGCGGCAAATCCTCGACAAAAGAGAGGAGCGTCTCTAAATTTAAAGGCCCCCCCCTCTCCCCCCCCCCTTCTCTTTTTTTTTTTTTTTCCCTTGCCGCTCCAGGACGTTGGGACGGCATGCTGCTTCGGGACAAGAGATTGCCATGACCGGCGAGAAGCGGACATTCGGGGAGTGAAGGAGGATGGGGGTTTCGAGGCTGGTTGCCCTGTTCTCATGTAGACAGCAAAGTGTAGAGCACAGCAGTGCAGGCAGAATTGATCCGGAATATGCAGGGCTGATATGCAGCAGCGACTGAGGTAGCTGTCGTGGCAGCAGAGCAATATAAGAGGATAGAGACATCAATATATTGTTCTCTCGGGCTTGCACCTTTCCGCGCACCAGCCCGCAGGGTGTCAAACAAACGTCGCGCGGCGATGCAGGGTCCTGCTGCTGCTGATCAAGAGCTCTCTCTCTCTCTGTCTTTTTTTTTTTTTTTTTTTTTTTTTTTTTTGGGCTTCGCTCTGTGCTTTGTCTGCGATCGCGACCAGCGCTGCAAAGCCATCGGCTGCCCCGTCCAGAGGTGATCTGCACAACTAACTGTCTTGGTTCCGCAGCCGGCGCGCCCGGCACGGTTCCTCATCTCACGGCCTGGCCAGAGCACGCAACATGTGCAAGTGCAACGTCCCGGAATATTTGCCCTGCCAAGACAAGCCATTCATCCTGCTGTGTGGTCAGTGGCGGCCATTGTGCCCGATGGTCTGGTGCAGACGGACCCGAACCAAGATGTGACGGCAGGACATCCGACCAAGATGCTACGGTTCACCAGAAAAGACGCTTTCGACTCCACTGCTTGATCCGCGTTGCGTCTCGGGCAACGATGTGTGGACTCAGGAGACGCGGCGTTCTACATCTCCCGCGTGGAAATTGCTTCGGGAGGCATTGCGACCGCAGTGGTAGAACAGATCCCCACCGCTGGACATTGATAAATGTTCCTGACATTGACACATGTTACTGGGGACTGACACATGTTCCTGACGTTGACACATGTTCCTGACATTCAGACATGTTCCTGACATTCACACATGTTCCTGACATTCACACATGTTACTGGGATTGCTCCTCAGTAAGTCCGACAGTCTCGGTCATGTATGTACTTTAAGCTGCAATTCACCGGCTCCATTGTAATCCTGAGCCGTGCAGAGGGAGTGCAGTCTCCTGAGCCCAACGCAAACCTACCGTCACGTAAACCCCCCTCCCGGCATCGTTTCCCTTATGAGCCGTAGAGCCAACTGCATGGAATTGCTGGCACAGTATTGCCTCAAGGACTGCCATGAAACCTCCACTTTCGTGATTATCGTTTCGAAAAGTTGTCCTCGATTCAACAAAAGTACCGAAGCTGTGTAAGGATAGTTTGATCAATATTGGTGCGCCGTCCTTTTGCCGAAATATTCATTCATCATCTAGCTCTTGGTGATTTGCGACCTAAGAGGCGTCTTCGGTTTGTCCTGACCTATGCAAACACAAGTTGCCTCGGCAGCTTCGGGCAGAGGCTGCATATCTGTATGCGGTCTGTGCCGGGTGACAGGTCTCATCTCGTCAGCGCTGGCCCCCCGTCGTTCCAGGCCATCGTTGGAGTGTACTCATCTCGAGCGCGAGACATGCATATGTACATGGCTACATTCGTATGCTGCCAAAGATCAACTCCACAACGCCTTCGGGCATGTGCCGCCATCAGTCAGCCCTCTCGACACGACATGCACACTCTCCTGCGAGGGGCCGTGTAACCTGATGGAAACACTCTTCACGGTTGGACAATGCAAGGGCCTTGCATGCTCTGAGACCTGTTGCTACGTCTAGTTCATGTGTTCAAGACCCTTGACGTCTGGAACAAGACGGCAGACTCTGTCCATATGTGACATGCGAGACCACCTCGTCAACGTCATCACATGAGATTCCACATATGACATGCGAGACCACCTCGTCAATGTCATCACATGAGGTTCTTGGTACTACCCACCTCATGGGTTGGTCTCACGTCTGCACACAGACATCAGGTCAAGGTCGTCAGTCCCTGAGACGTGCAGGATGTAGAATGAGAGTCGTGCGACCACGGTGTGGCGAACAATGCCATCGTCCAGCCACCCCCCAAACGAATGGCTAGGCGTCTGTTCATTGTTAGCAGATCTTTGGCGCGGACCTCAGAGTCGAGATCCAGATAGAATACACCGGGCCGCGATCTGGAGAGGGCAAGAGCAATATCGACCGTGATTCTCCGTGCCGCAGGACAAAAGGAGGGCTGCACTTGCCGTGTCGACCGAGGATGAAACGGCGACGAGCACATCGTTTCGGGCATATCGAGGGCCAGTCGCGAAGGCCGTGGCCTAGGTCAGCCAGCAGGTCAAATCAACTGCCATGGACCCCGCAGACTGAACCGTTTCCTGAATGCATTATTGCTGGGCGCGCGCTCGAGGCAGCCCGTGGACTCGGCGCCGGAGCGTGCCTGGCAGGACCTGATACGGTGGCGACTGATCGGCAGGCTCACGGGTGATGTATCCAGCTGGGACCGTGTTTTCGTTTCTTGGCAACCGATAGCGCCAGAATATGAATCCTTTTAGGCGCCGTGTCGCTGCTTGCAGTTGGACAATCGACGCACGAATACCGTTGACGCGAAGGGCTGCTCATGGAGTTCTGCCGCTCAAGGGTCTCCTGAGACTGAACGACTTCGATGAGCTCGCACTCATTCATGACAGCGTGTCAAACGGTTTGCAGCATGTATGGATGTACGTATACATGTATGCAACTTGTGCATGAAAGCATGGTGCGTACGGTGTTTGTGGTGTGAGAAGCTCATCTCATGCGACGTGCCTGGTCGCGCCCATTCTCACTAAAGCGCGGTGAATGACCCGAGTCAGCATCTGGAGTAGGCGGCAGCAATGTCCCGCCCAGCTCGATTGAAGTGAGATGGCGATGGCAATCAGTGACATTGCGGACAATGGCGGTGGCATGCCGTTCGTGATGATATCTCGCAGTCTTGTCAATTCGCGCCCCCCAATCATGCCTGTCAATTCCCTGCGAAGGCTTCCCGGCGCCTTGCACGTATATTCGCCCCACTCGACAAACACTTCAGCCAAAGCTGAGCCTCTCTGGCATTCTCACCCATCAAGATTCTCCCAAGGAAACCCAGGAAGAAATGAGGACGCGCACCTCGAACCGGACAAAAAATGCCGCGGCTCAGAAATACACGTTTGACGGCTCAGACGCAAACTCGGACTCGGACGCTTACGTCGAAGATGACGAGCCGCGCGCGAGACCAGTAGCAGCACGCGCCAGACCCCCCCCTGCGTCACGCACCAGAGCCGCCGCCGCCGCAGCAACGTATCTGGACGTCGAGGCCATCACCACCGACACGTCCGTGAAGGGGTACCACGGGCCCTATGAGAGGAGCACGCGCGGACAAGCACTCGTCAGTGTCTGGTACGGGCCCCGCCAGCAGGACATTCGCATTGCGCAGGGCCTCCTGAGCAAGTGGCTCGACTGGACCGTCCTGCCGCCCAAGTACACCCCCGCCACGCACGATGATGATGATGATGACAACACCAGTGTCGCCAGTAACGACGATGATGATGAAGCAGATGCAGGAGCGGGGCCGCCGAGGCACGATGAGACGTCGCCCTGGTCCAAGGGTTTCTTCCGCCGGGAGGCACAAATGGCGGAAACCTGCTTTGCCAACTGCAAGGGCCCCGCGGCATCACCACCACCATCTTCTTCATCGTCATCATCATCATACAAGGCGCTGCTCATCGACGACGACGAGGATGAGAGGAAGCTGTACGAGCAGCCGGACCGGGGGCTGCGCGTGCTCATGGGCCCGTACGACGAGCAGGCCGAGTACGTCCTGCGCCCGGGAGACGCGGTGCCCCTGTCGCAGGCATGGATGCCCTATGATCAGGACGCGACGGCGGACAAGATCCCCACGGGCTGGCTGCTGGATGCCGGCGGCATCGTGACGGGCATGGACTGGTGTCCGCGGCGAGGGCGCGATGCCGCCACTACGCAGAAGCTTGCGCTGGCGGTGCTGCCGCACGCCGACCAGGAACACTACAACTACGAGGCCGAGCACCAGAAGCCCGGGTTCCAGCGGCACGGCACCGTGCAGGTCTGGGCCTTGGAGGGCGAGAGGCTCGACGGAGGCGTGTTCCGGCCGTCAGCGAAGCCGCCGACGCTGCAGAGGACGCATTGTCTGGAGTTTGGGCGCGCCAGGAGGGTGAGGTGGTGCCCGGTGCCCAACGTGGAATCGCGGCCAGAGTCGCATTCTTTTGCTGTGCTCTGCGGGGATGGACACGTCTACATCATCGAAGACGTCGAGCGGCAAGGCGGGCTATATCGTACGTCCCGTTTTTGACACACAAGTGTACCGTAAAGGTCACAGATGGACAGCCGCGTTACTGACTGAGGCGCAGAAAAATGTATCAGCCCGCAGGCGTGTCTGAGGCTGGATGACGAGTACAGTGTCAAGGCTACGGCAATGGCCTGGGCCAACTTCAACAGGCTCGTCGTCGGCTACTCCGATGGCTCGCTGGCCCTGTGGTCCATCCGTCCGCGCTGCATGCTTTCGCGACACCCGGTCCATCACAGCCTGGTCGTGGACGTTGCCACCGGCTACCCTTCCCATCCGTTCCTCGTGGCATCCCACCCCTTGGGCGGCACGACCAAGCTGGTCGATCTCGGCCGCCCGACATACGAAACCACTGAAGTCCACACAAACGCCGTGAGCTGGCAGCCAAACATGCTGGCCTACAGCGACCATCTCCAGGGCTTCTTCTCCGTCTACCCGTCAGCCAACGCGCTCAACACCATGATTGGCTTCATGCACCAGCGCTTCTTTCCCATCGTGCGCAGAATCTTCGTCGGCGAGAGCTACAATTCGAGTCTCGCGGTCGGGCGCACGCATCCCTACCTGCTCATTGGCTCAACGGACGGGTCGCTGTGGTGCGTGAATCCCCAGAGCGAGCTGTTCAGCAGCCGTCGAGAATCAACGGATCGGCTGCGCATCTTTCACCACGAGCACCGGCCCAAAGAGCTGTTCGACGCAGATTCGCCGGCCTCGGAGCGCGGCGCCTCCCGGCTTGTGCACGGATTCGCCATTGAGAAGAGCAGGAATCCCAAAGCTGAAGTCAGGAGCCTCCACGCCCAGAAGAAGAGAAAGGCCAAGAAGGCTCCGGCGGACACCGACGCGGATCCGGGCGAGGCCAACGAGGACGATGAAGTCGGCGGACTCATGAATCCCACGCGTGGCATCGTCTACGAGCTGCTCTCGAGAATCACCGTCGTGGAATGGAACCCCAACGCCAAGTTTGGCTGCTGGGCGGCTGCGGCCATGGCCTCTGGCTTGGTGAGGGTAATTGACCTTGGTCTGGACAACTCGCCCGGCTGAGGGTCGAGGAAGGATCAAATGCACGTCCTTACGACGGAGCACATTTTGATCCGATGGGGCTGTGGTGGTAGTCAAACGCCTTGGCCATGCCGTAAAGATGCGTGGCGGCAGCCAAAAGCACAAAGACGTGGAAAATTTGATGCGAGCTGCCCCAGATGTCGAAGGAGCCGGGGAAGCTGCGTTCGGGCCAGCGAACCTGGGATGGAGTCAGAAGGATTCAATCTCTCTGCCCTTGAGGCAGGTAGTGGGGAGGTCAGGAGAGCAACACACCGCGTATAAGACCGCGCCAAAGATGTAGAGGGCGCCTTGAAGAATACTCCAGCTCAGACTCATGCGATCTTCCACCTCCCTGTACCCATACATGACGATACCATGTACGACAGGGACGACGCCGGACAGGCCCAAGCCGATGAACAAGAGAGCCCTATAAGGCCGCCATTTTGGCGTCCGAAATCTCTCAACCCATGAGACGGTGGCACATGCGACGCCCAGAGTGCATATCTGTTTTCTGATGTCAGCGGTGTTGCTTCTTTTCTTTTCCTAGGCATTTACTGAGGGAAGGGTTTGGGGGGGGGTTGCGATTTTATACAAACTCACCAAGTATAGGTACACCGACATCAATGTCGGTCTGCAAAAGAAGCCGTAATACAGAGCGGGCATGTAGCTGCCCACAATCAGAGCCACAATGCCCGTGTAGTCGAGCTTGTTCCCCCACCTGGCCACTTCCTCACTGTGATCAACCAAGGCGTGAAACGTGGCACTCATCCCCAGACAGAGGATGGCTCCGCCAAAGAAGCACGAAAAGACCAAGACGTCTTGCCCCGTAGCCTCCTCATACCGCGGGCGAGCCACCGAGTACACGTACACCGAGGCGCACGCAGCGGCCAGCGCGCCGAGCAGGTGCGTCCAGATATTGACGGACTCATTGTGCAGATAAAACAGCGACTGCAAGGCGTGGGCGTAGGAGCTGCGAACGGGGCGGTACCCGGACTGGATGAAGATGTTGTCGCGGCGCCATGAGGGCAGGTCGTCCCACAGGAGGAGGACCTGCGACTCGACTTTGCTCTCGAGCGACTTGACGGTGCTGAGGATGGAGTCTGTGGTGGAGGGACGGCGATGGCGGAGGCCGTTTCTCGCGCCTGGCCTCGTGGCGCTCATGATCGAGATGTCAGCTTCTTGGCAGGGTCAAGTTTCAAGCGGGCGGCACAAAGGAAAGAGTTGTGTAATGGATCGGACAATGGCATGAAATGTATTGTAGTCGTGATTTGCTGGCGTTGATCACGAGGACTGGTGGTCTGATTTCCTTTTAGAGAAGCCAGTCGCCATGCCGAAATTGTTGGGATTGGCATGTGCACTGGACCCCTGGAACGTGCGCTAAATCGACGGATGGCAGGGTCTGCGCGCGTCTCCCTGGCAGCGGGTTTGCGGCCCCGAGACTCCGGAGCCAAAGACCCTGGAACTTTCTATCACAACCTAATTGATGAGGTCCCTGGGTATCTAGAGAATTAACTGAGCAGTTGGATTCATGCATTGATATCGCTCTGCTTTGGGATATTTTCTGGCATGAGACATGACGTGTTGTTCCCGGATGACTTGACTGACAGGCTCTGGCGACTTGATACTGACACGGCCAATGTATTACGCGTTGTGCTTTGATGGCGTGCCCGTGGAATCTCCAGAAATAAAATTCTGAACAATAAGAACATATTCATCACGAAGTCTTTTCAGACCCAGGACATCTGATCATTCCCAATTACCTCGGGATGCAGGTACTTTCAAAATTTCAGGTAGGTATGTAATCCCAAATGCCTCGCATCGGAAATGCTATTTACAAAGACGTGCGAGACAAGGGCTAGGCTTGGACCAGACGCACCCCACCATCCCGCTCACTATCACTCCACTCGCCCCTTCACCCCGCGGATTTTGTCATGTAGCGGTCCGACATTTTCTCTTTCGCTCTTGCAGCCACTCACGCATCCAGCGGCACGATAGACGACGATCGACGCGCACCCTTCAGCATCGCCAAAGCCGTCTCCAACCGGGCACGCTTTTCCAGAATGGGCGGTCAAAACAGGGAAAGTGAGTGTCATCCTTCCCGTAGTCCCCTGACATTGTCAAACTCAGCCAAAGAAAAAAATTGGACCGTGTAGACTGATGTGCTCTTCTCTCTCTCCAGATGGCAAGGCCAAGCCTATGAAGGCGCCAAAGAAAAAGGCCGCTGCCGATGTCGACTCCGATGACGAGCGCGCACGACAAAAGATGAAGGAAGGTGCGTCAACACAAGATGATCCCTCGAACTCCTTCCACCCCAGTCTGACCAAGAACTGAACAGACGAGGCGGCGAGAAAGGCCATGGCCAACCAGATTGCCGGCAAAAAGGGACCACTCAACACTGGTTCGCAGGGAATCAAGAAGAGCGGCAAGAAATGAGCCACGGCGCGGTGCGACGACGAGCCTGAGCGTGCTACAACTGTTCCACGGTAGGCAACGTGTCTCGTCGGACTGGGCCAAAGGCTGTGTGGTTAAGGGGTTTGAACGGGTTTCTTGTGAATTTTTCAGCGGTCTGCAGCCCTTTCAGAGCACCGAATCCCAGATTTCTTGGCTTGTATACTGTTGAATGGGGATGGGGGATCCATGCACCTGGCTTTGGCGTTGTTACATCCTGGCTTGTTCAGCAATATTTGACAAATGTGCTCATGCTCATCGCCTGTCGATGTTTACGTTTTGACGGTGTCGCTTGGTGAAGTCTCTGGAGATGTCAGGACACTGTCAACTCGACATAATCGTATCTTGGGAAACAGAGATGCCCGCAACATCGCCTGTTCCTGGGCCGTGAGCATGAAGTTCAGCGACGGCTTTCATTCTGCTCACTGCTCCGATTAGCTTCAAAGAGTCCGTTTGCAAAGAAGAAATTCACAGTCTTGGCCGTTGTCCGGCACCCAGAGCTGCCGTCACAATAAGCCGAGGGTGGCGCGTGATATGTACATCACTTTGTGGTCCTTGATACGTGCAGGTTGTTCACGGTCGTGCCACGTCAAGTTTCCGTCGTGGGCGTACCAATCATCGTTGCTCATTCAAATTTCCCGACGGACAGTAAGTTACACTACGTATCTGGGCAGTCGTATCCGCAATCCCTCTCACCCAGCAGCGAGAAACCTCGAAAAGTGCGCGGCCATGTGAGAGGCACCCACAAATTTAACAGAGCAGAATCGCGCACCAAATGACCTGTTGGATACTGAATGACGCAAGACACGATGAGGATCTCATGTCCAATCTCCAACGGCTCGACCTGCCCATGTTTAGAACGCAGGTAGAGGGCATCGATCGTCCGTGAGCACGACTTTATTGGCCATGCGAGTGGCATCGAGTGGAGTGTCAGGCTGATGCGAGCTGCAGCTGCGCTACGATGACAGCATACGCATTGCCCGCTGGTCAACAGCCTGTCTATTTATCTTTGCTCCATCTCCTCCAGCTTTCTGAAGTACGGCGATGTCGACAGTAGCCCAGGCGTGGCCGGATGGATAAACGCGCAGCGCCAAGGCTCCGTTATGTAATCAATCAATCGCCACGGCACGCTTCTCCACTTGCCCGCACTATCGCGACCGCGCAATCTCTCGGTCCTTGCTGCTCAGAACGATGCTCCAGATCACAGCGAACCGCAGGCAAATTGGCGTCAGTGTCTGGGCTTCATCCCAATCCTCTCTCTGCTTCCCCTGATGATCATCACAACACCATATTACGGCACGGGCTATTGACGTGCTGCATTTTGCTCGCACGCAGCGGCAGCCAAATGCCTCGAGCCTGGACGAGTCAACGCTCATCTGGTTGGACTCTTTCTCCTGTTACACGCTGGTCGCTTCTGATCGCATCGCTGACACTGTCTTTGTGATTTTACCTGTTAGGATCCTGTTCGGGGATCCAGCACGCGTACAATGGCATCCAGCTCGGATGAGGGCGAGATCATTGAGGATGGAACCGGTGATTTGAAGGCAACTTCACTTGCGACCCATTCAGGAAACGGTATTGACCGTCGAGACAGACTTTCAAGTAGGCAGTCGTCGCCAGAATACGACTCTGCTTCCGGACGCAGCGGCTCATCCCGACCGAGCCGCTCGCCGCCGCCCCGTGGCCACAAACGCACACGCGACGAAAGAGATTCCATTGGCCGCACCCGAGACCGTGATTCGAGACAGGTCCGAGCTCGCTATGATGATCGTCGGGGCAACAGCTTTGGGAGATCTCGCATCACCTACGATGACCTAGACCGGCCGCCCTCCAATGCATCTGGCGCCCTCGATCGATGGTACGATAAGGAGAGGGACTATCGCAGTGACCGTCGTCCTCGCGGCGGTAATCATAGCCGATATCCCGATGATGATGACGAGATGCGGTACAATGACAGAAAGGTTCGAGTTCGGAGCCCATCGCCTCCCCCATCCAAGCGTCATGGTAGGTCGGAGCCAAGAAGGTTTGCGCGTGAGGGGTATCACAACGGCCGCGACTCTGCCAAGGCGTTGCCCTACGATGATGACATCCGCTCTGGCCAGAAGCACGACACCGCGTCCGACCGTACAACCAAGGCGAAACACTTGCCTGCACGTCCAAACACGGCCAAGCCGTCGGAGGTTGCTTCGAATGGTGTCGCTGCGCACCGTGACCATGTCAAACAGCTTGAACCCGAAGCGGAAGCAGACTACGAAGAGCCGCAACAGATAGATGAAGAGGCAGAAATCGCTCGACGACGACGAAGACGCGAAGAGCTACTGGCCAAATCAAGTTCCGCAACTCCTCTTCTCCTCCACGCCGTGGGTGCTGCCGCCGAGAAGACGGTGCAGGCCGCTTCGCCAGCCTCGACCCTACCAGATACGCCTAATAAGTCTTTTGAGGGCGAGACGCCTCGGACTCCCCGCTCAGGTACGCTGCCTGCTCTGCTTACTGACCACATGTTTCCTCAATTACTAATTCTCGCAGACGTTGCTTCGCCGCGCTCGCCTGGACCGTCCCCCGATGCGATTGACATCCTCAAAGACGACAAGGACCTCATGAACACACACGGCGACCACGAGAGTGACGACGAGGACGGACCTTCAGCCGCCAATTATGATCCCACGGCAGACAAACGGGAGGATGAGCGTAGAGACGAACTCCGACACGGGCAAAGTGCGCCGGAAACAACCAAGGAAACTTCTCCCGAGGCCAAATCCGAAAAAGCTCTCGCACGGAACGAGGGTGATGGCAACGATGACGACTTTGACATGTTTGCTGAAGACATTGATGTAGACAAATACGCGAGCAAGCACACCAAAGCTGTTGAAAGTGTGGACGTTGATGGCCCTGCGGCCGACGTCGATGCAAAGGGCGGCATTCTCGAAGGGGATGACAAGGACGGCTACTACAAGATCAGGATTGGCGAAATCCTCAGCGGACGATACCAGATTCAGGCAACGTTGGGTCGGGGCATGTTTTCTGGTGTTGTCCGGGCAATCGACATCACGACCAAGCAAGTCGTCGCCATCAAGATGATGCGGAACAACGACGCGTTGCGCAAGGGAGGATACACCGAGATTGCCATTCTGCAGAAGCTCAACGCTGCCGATCCCGAAAGCAGGAAGCACATTGTCAAGTTTGAGCGTCACTTTGACTACCGAGGTCACTTGTGCATGGCTTTTGAGAATCTCAGCATGAATTTGCGAGAGGTGCTCCGCAAATTCGGCAACAATGTCGGCATCAACCTCGGGGCCACGAGAACATATGCATACCAGATCTTTGTCGCTCTCGCTCACATGCGGAAGTGCAGCATCATCCACGCTGATCTCAAGCCCGACAACATATTGGTCAATGAGCAGAGAAACGTGCTGAAAATCTGCGACCTGGGGACGGCAATTGACCGATCAGATGCGGCGACGGCACACAACCAGATCACGCCATATCTGGTCAGTCGATTTTATCGTGCGCCGGAGGTGATATTGGGAATGCCTTACGATTATGGCGTGGACATGTGGTCCATAGGATGTACCCTATACGAGCTCTACACGGGCAAGATACTGTTTGCCGGGGACAGCAACAATCAGATGCTCAAGGCCATCATGGAAATTCGCGGGCGCCTCACGCCGAAGCTCTTCCGACGCGGTCAGCTCGCAGCGGCGCATTTCGACGAGCAGGGTCGATTTGTGAGTGTGGAGCGGGACAAGGTCCTGGGAAAGGTGCGTCGAAAAGTGTCTCTTGGTTTGTTTCTTTGTTGCTCTCTGCTGCTGCACCTCTACGCGCTGTCTCTCTGACGCCCCGAGTTTTCTTTTTTTTTTGTTCAAGTCCTTTTTTTTTTTTCCAATTTCCTGAGGCACGGCATTGTCGGCTGCGCTCCAGGCTCGATGGCATGCATGCTCCTTTGATGTCGTTTTCGTTCCTCTGCATGTGGCGGTAAACATTTGCGCTGGTCCGCGGGGCATGGCTCGACGATGCATGCGTGTAAGCGCTGGGGGCCACGCTGGTCAGAAGACCGCGGGAGGGCGAGCCACGAGCGCTTGGGTTGTGAAACGGTCAGATCAGCGGACGGCCGGCTGCATGTCATTGGTGTCGCGGCTGCACCTGAGGCTGCGGATGTGGACTCTCCCGGTCAGACTACACAGCACGACGCGAGCGCATCGGGGTTGAGAAGGCCGCTGACGAGGCCGGCGTCAAAGAGTTTTGAATTGCCGGCAGCATGTGTGCGGGCCGCACGCATGTTCTTTTTTTTTTTTTTTTTTTTTTTTTTTTTTTTTTTCCCTTTCCTGCTTTTTCTTTTGAATTCTCTTGCCGTTGTTTTGTTATCAATTTTCCCCGCGCCAAGATGTATCAGCATCACAAGAACTAACGGGCGCAATCCGCCTCTACAGACTGCCATCAGAACCATGGCAGTGGTGAAGCCAGCGCGCGACCTGCGCACGCGTCTGCATGCAGCATCGACAGGGATGAACGAGGCAGAGGCGAAGCACCTGAATCACTTTGTTGATCTATTGGAGCAATGCCTGGCGCTGAATCCTGATAAGCGCATCACGCCAGGCGAGGCGATGAAGCATCCCTTCTTCACGTCCAAGCCGTCATCAGCAGCCACGGCGACGACTACGGCCAATGGCAGGCGCTGACTGGGCCTGCAGTGAAGCTGCGCGTGCAGAAGGACGAGAGACAACGGCGAAGCTAGGTGGTCTGTTTGCTTGGCGTTTTTGTTCTGATGCCGACGGTGACGCAAGATTTATCCCGTACTCTTCGTATCAGCAGGCCAGCCTCTGTGCCCATCCCATGCATGCACGGGAAGTGCTAGTGAGGGATTCAGGTTGCAGCAAGAGCAGGGCAAAAGGGCGCGCGCCGCGGCGGCGGACGACTGGGGGGGGGGCTGGCGAGAAGGACAGGATGGTCATGTACATACATGGTGTGTGTGTGGGCGCGATGCATCCGCGTTGCCATCAGGACGCATAATTTGTCGGATTTGGTTGCGTGCATGTCGATAGCAATATGCGCGGTGCACACACACACACACACACACACACACACACCAGCACAACACAGCACAGCAGAAGACACACGCGCGCATACCCAGATACAGGGACACGGGCGGACGAGGCAGCGAGTGTCTGGTCGGTCGTGTCACGACAGGATCATGGTTGTACGGCGTCGAAAACGATGAGGGTTTTTTTGCAGCACTCCCGTAATTAAGTGGTCACGCCGCGCATTGCTGCTGATACTGGGCCGGTGCTGCTGCTGTATTACGTCGTGATGTGGACAAATGGGCGGAGGGGGGGGGCGGTCGCGAGTACATGGGCTACCCTAGAGGGATCGGCGACGTGGACGTGAAGGGGGTGTCTGGCAATGTAAAGAGGGCGGGCGGGCGAGCAGGCATCCATTTTGCGATGCAGGTTTGCCATCCGGATGGATGATGGAAGAATGATGTTTTGGTTCTTATCAATTTGATTGATTTTCGGGTTCCCCGTCTTTCTGCGCTGTTTTTCTTTCCCCCATTCGTCGCGAATATGCGCAACTCCGTGTCGTTGTGTGTGGGGGGAAACGATGAAAAGATGATGATGTGTGGGG
>AZGY01000004.1:270762-285975 GCA_001636675.1 Moelleriella libera RCEF 2490 | reverse complement strand
GGGGGGGGGGATTGGTGTGTGTTTGCAGGACAAGGGCATCTTCTCTCCCCGGTGTGATCGGCACCAAATGCGATACAAACCCAAAAGGGCAGCAAAAAAAAAAAAAAAAGGAAAAGCCAACGGGAATGATGATACGATTGCGACATGGCAAAGAAAAAAAAAGTAAAAGAGACAGGATTATCCCTCCCTGCCGGGCTGCGCTGTACTCTATCCCGTTCAATACGCTTCCGTTCCGTGGTTTCATCTTGACGACGGGGACAGACAGACAGATAGACAGACAGACAGACTGGGCTGCGGGGCTGCTGCTGCGGCACAGTGCGCGCCCGCACACTACGGCACAAAATCACGCATAATGAGGTAAGAGTGTAGTAGAGTGCAGTCGAGCGTAGAAGCAACGCAAGGCACAGTGCGGCGGGGCCCCGGACGTTTGGTGTGCCTGGAGGCCTGTGTCCGTGCTCGTTGCGTTGCCCGAGCCCGTGTACTTTATGTGTGTGTGTCAAGCACCTACGGTAGCTACCTACTTTACCTACTTACTTTACCGTACCTACCCGGCTGGACCTACCACAGCCACAACCACAACCCAATCAACCCGCCGTGCTGGCTTGGCTGTCAAACGAGTCAAGACCGTCACATTGCGTTTGCCTTTTTTCACCCGCTGTTCTCTGTCAAACCCCCCTCGACACCGCTCCGCTGTTTTGACCCCAGGTTGCCTTTTTTTTTTTTTCTTTTCCTTTTTTTTTTTGCCCGGTTCTGCTGCAGCACTCTAGCTGAGGCCAGGCGAACGAACCCAGATCTGAGGGAGGAGACACGGGGGAGCGTTTGTGAGGGAGGGGGGGGGGCGCACAAACGCACGCAGGACGTTGAAAGACATGTACGTTTTCGGTGCGATGCGATACAATTCATCCATACGTGGCGATGCGATGCGATGCTATGCTGTGGTGAGTGACTTGTTTTGGTTTCGGGACTGCGACTGCGACTGTGCTGCATTGCACTGTACCAGAGACGCACGGAATTTCTTCACGGCCAACTTCGTGTTCCGCCCCCCTTCTTCTTCCCCTCCTTTTCCATGCGACGTGCAGCAGCGAGTGAGAGTGAAGTGAGGATGCATGCGTGTGTGTGTGGGTGAGAGAGTGAGTCGTGTCCTTCTCCTCATTCACCTCCTCCTTCCCCGGGCGGAGAGGGTGATGATGGTATATCTGCATTGCATACGGTCCATGCAGGGCATGCAATGCTTTGCTATGGAGATTGGAGATGGGAGGGGGATTTCCGATGGAAGCAGGGAACATGTTTGATCGTCCAGCCACTTGATGTCATGTCTACGTCGCCGCCACACACAACACACACACACACACACACTCGGCGGGCTGTGAATCACCACTGCAAAGGTTCAACCGTAGCGAAGCCAGCCCGCGGCAGCGCCGCCAAAGGCAGAATTCCAATAATCGATGCCCTCCCGAGCAGCATCTGTCCGGAGACATTCGAGCGGAGCGAGGGCAGCCCGCCGCAGGCGACCCCCGGTAGGGCCGCCGGAGGCATATACCACGACGCAGCACACAGTCA
This sequence comes from Moelleriella libera RCEF 2490, assembly GCA_001636675.1. Taxonomy (NCBI): domain Eukaryota; kingdom Fungi; phylum Ascomycota; class Sordariomycetes; order Hypocreales; family Clavicipitaceae; genus Moelleriella; species Moelleriella libera. Next base: position 284,415 of record AZGY01000004.1, on the reverse strand, counting down.
TACATGTACAGCTCACAACAACACCACCACCACCGCCACCACTCACACACCATGCACGCGCGCATGCACGCATGGACGGTGCAGTGCTATCTGTACAGAGGCATCGTCAGCCAGTCTGCATATACGTGTACGACATGTTGTCTTGTCATGGAACTGACTTGGTGGCACCACATAAACTCCCAAAGTACACCCACCACCACCACCCACCCAGCGCCACTCGTACTTGGCCCGCTCGTGACAATATACCTGCATCGTGCTCTATAGTGCCTGTGGCAGCATGGCATGAAAAAGACGAAGAGGAGGAAGAAAGGCAAAAGGGGAAGAAAAAAAAAGAACAACCTGCCGGCTGATCCAATCATATCCGGACAAGTCGTGCCTTGCCCTTTCCCCCATCGTTGGGCCGGGGGCATTACACGACATGACATTGCATTCAACATGGCCGTGTTCACCAGCACCAGAGAAATGGAAGCACTGCCTTTGCCCCCCCTTCCTTTCCGCTGCCCCGGGAAAGAAACACACTCTCGGTGCTCGTTTGCATTCCAAGCTGTCCCAGACCCCTCCTCGTCGTCGTGTTTCGCCAGCCCGTAACGCTGTGAAACCTGCCCAAGGGTGACGTGCTCACTGTCTTCTTCTCGTCTTGGACTTGCTTGTCTTGGTCTTGGTCTTGATCTTGTCTTGTCTCTGACCCTTCTAAATTTCGCTCGGCCAGCGCAGGGCAGGGCAGGGCAGGGCAGGGCAGAGCAGGGGACGGAGGGGGCGGCGCGACGACCAGAAACAATCATAACAGCACGCCCGCATGTGGTCATCATAATAAAAAAGCAACGCGTTGAATCTGTACCGATTTCGTGCGTGTGTGCCTTCCCCTTGCCCCTCCACAGCCTAGTCGGCACCAGAGGGCGAAGTGAGTGAGTGAGTGAGTGAGCGCACGCGGGAAGGAGGAGGTCGAGACCCCTTCTTTTTCTTTTTCTTTCCTCCGGGGAAAAGGGTCTGCGGAATTCGCGGTGATCCCTGGAAAATCAATCTTGCTAATTTGGCCAAAATGAAGGGGGAAAAGCCTCCACCACGACGACATGGAGGAAAAAGAAAAAAGAAAACAAAATATTTACACGAATTGACAAAAAGGAAGGGGAAAAGGAAAAAAAAAAAAAAAAAAAAAAAAAAAAAAAAAAAGACCAAATTTCAGGGTAGCATCGCATCGTCGCTACTGCGGAGTATCGCGCAACTTGGGGGCCTTGGGGGTGGATAGAGCCGTCTCCGTCCATCCATCCAGCCATCCATCCATCTTTTCAGGGTCCTGCCACTTGGCTTTGATTGATTGATTGATTGATTTGATTGATTGACCGTGGCGCCTCATCCCCCACCAAATGAAAGAGGGAGAGACCCAAAAAAAAAAAACCCTTGAAATGACGAGCACGAAGAGCATTGACTCGGATTCCTCTGCACGTACTTAGTATCCAGAAGCCAACTTCGCCGTTCAATATCCCCTGCGCTTGCGCCGTGCCTTTTTTTTTTGTTCTGTTCTGGTCTCGCCAACAGGTCCCCTGTAAGGGAGATTCGAGGGACGCAAAAGGAAGCACCCAAAGGGGCGCTCGGATGTGTTATGCAGTGGGCTCCTTGTCAGACATGGCTCACCCCTGCTCTAGACCTGTCTTTCTTTTTTTCTCTCTTTCCCTCACTTTCCTTTTTTGCTTCTCCCTCTGACATACCCTTTACTTGCGGGGAGAAGGGCCCGCCGCCGCCGCCGCCGCCGCCACGGCCGATGGAGCTATCATCGTGGCCGGTCTCATATCGACATTCCTTTTCTTGCTCATGGAACGAGCCGACGTGGGCGTGTGGCACAAGTGTGTGTGTGTGTGTGTGTATGTAAGAGTAGCTTTCGGAACGGGGCTCGACTCCCGACCTTTGCCGGCTTTTTCTTTTCTTTTTTTACTTTTGCTTTCTGTTCATCTCAGTCCCTTTCCTGTTGTTCCCCATTAGCTTGCTTTTGGCTGGAATTCTGGACCTGAGTCATGAAATGAAGTGTGAGAAGAAAGAAAAAAAAAGCACACGAGAAGAAAAATGACGTCCGTTCGCCACGAGGGCTCTCCTCCTACACGAACCACATGCATGCAGCAGCATGGGCATCATCGAGCCAGGGTCCCCCCGGGATCGTATCCGACAGAAACAACTTCATCTGCTGCTCCACATGCGGCATCGTAAGAGGCCCTGTCAGTCATATGAGCCACCTCCATGTATCTTCATGCGTTGTGCGCCCTCACCTCCTTCTTTCCTTTCTTCTTTTCCGTCTTCTATTCCTTCCCGGCCGGTCCATGTCCAGCCATGACATCGTCTGCCCTCCGCATGCCATCGGCGGAGAAGAAAAGAGATCTGTGCTCGCTCCCTTCTTTCCCTCCCCTTTGGCGCCTTCTCTCTTCCTTCTAATTGCCCCCCTCCAACCCCCGTTCATTTGCTGAGACACTCTTGTCGGACCGTCTGTCTAAACTATGCGTGATACACATGCTGGATGTCAAAACCATCGTGTAACTCGTCATGACCCATGGAATGCGAATCTCTTACATCAGCGGGCAAAGTTTCGTCTCCCGTGACGAAAGCTGTCCGATGACGCACAGCAAAGATCGCCAGACAATAGAAGTGTACTGTGGAATACCCAGGCGAAAACTGGAGAGAACATCTCAAAGTCCACATGGACCCCTGTGGGTCCCGGGCATGACAAACATTAAATCATACCAGGAAGAAAAGAAAGGAAAACTCACCCATTAAACTACCCTCGGACTTGGAGCGTGCATAACTTGCCACCCTGAGTCAAAAATCGTCCTTCTTTGGATCCCCTTTTCAGCTCAGCAAACAACGTGTCCAAGTCGTCGACGTGACTTTGGCCCCTCTTTGGCTCCCTGCATACCACATGCGGCCCTTGCAAGACGCTGGTCGAGTCGTTGGGAAGGGATCGTGTGGAAACTGACGTACCTAGTGGCACTAGCGCTTCCAGCCCGGGCTGAACTGGCATGTTCAGATTGTCCGATCCATACCAGTCGAGGCCAGGGCTTGGCTTCGTCGACTTGTCTTAGACCCTTAGATTTACTACTCTTCAAAAAGCAAATCAAAGCGCGAGACCCTGATATCTCTTCTTCCTTCTGTCAGATGCCGGTCCGCTAGCTCATAGGGCGGCTGTTCCTGTTAGTGGCTGCTTGGTTCCTGTGTTAAAGAAGAAAAGTGAACGACGGAGCCAGTCTCGTGTGACCGCCGCGTACCAAAAGCTTCGAGTCTTTCGGTGCTCGCATCCTCTAGCTCGCGTGCTTTCCGCCGGCGTTGTGATAGCTGAGCCTCTCAGAGCTGTGGCTCGCAGGTTCATTCTTCATTTGGCTGTGTTCACCTGGACGGATCGATTGTCCCGCGCGCCAAGTAGACCATGATTGCTTGCACACAGGAATGACTGCACCGTTACGCCGATAAGACCGCATATTGGCCTTCGCCCCCTGCTTAGTCGCCGGTCAGAGATTGAGGTTGATGAGTAGTTTTCAGCATCCAATGAGCCTTTGCCGCCCCTCCCCAAGAATTCCCTCCAATGAGCCGTCGCGCTGCGCGTAACGTGCTTCGCTCAAGGTGATACTGTAGATTGCACGACCGAGGTCCCATATCAACACGCTTTCCTGGTGATGGGTGGACACAACAGCCCACTCGCTCGAACTGCCCTCCAGGAGGAAACCGTGTGCCAGGCCCCTGAGATAGCATTCCAGGCCGTCTAAGCTGGAGTGAAGGAGAATGCCGTCCCGACCGGGGAGGCAAAAGTGCAGAGGGATGAGGGGCGGCGACACCACTGCAAGCCGTCCAGGACGAACCGAGGGAGGAACTTTCCAGCTGGGGTTGGCGCATAGAGCTCTCAGACGTTTCATTTCCCGTTTTCCCTTCATCATACTATCATCATCATCATCATCATCATCATCATCATTGCGCTGCTTGGGTATCACCAATGCGGCGTGAAAAGAGGGTGTGAGCCGAAGCCTGTTATCCTTGCGATTGTCCAAGTCGAACTTTGAATCATGACTGCCAAGGCTGAGAACATCGTCACTGGCCTGTGCAGCATTACGACATCTCTGCCCCCTTTCTTCATGGGACGCACTTCTTCGCATGATGCCTTTCAATGCAGGCGTCGTCTGTGACATGGCTCTGATTCGGCGGTGTAGGCAGTCTCACACGGGCCTCGGGGTGGGCCGTTGAGACTACGCGTCCCGCCCGCGAGAGCGAAAGGCTTCCTCCGCTATGCCATTATTAGCTCCGGAACGGCCTGTCAACCCACACATTATGGCTTGTAAGCCATTGGTGCCCATCGCGGAGCCTCGACGGCCGAGTTGATGCCTCTGATCTTTGACTTCAATGTCAATCCATCCGAGGCCGACCTTTCCATGCCCTAGCCAATAATCTGTGTGCTCTGCTTCATGGATTGCATGATCATGCAAGCCTGCTGAGAAAGTCTTTGTACCACTTGGCTGATCAAGGCTGAGAACGTGTTACGCCAGGCGGACAGGGATGCGTTCACCAGCACCTCCGGCTTGAGCTGTTCCTGTCTCGCCTGTCAAAAGAACTGCAGGAGAGGTCACCAGGCGGTCGACATCTTTGAGGCGCCCCGTCAATGCCGCCGCCGCGGGTTAACCTGTCTGAAACCGCTCGATGGCCTTGGCAGCGTTCCCAGACAAGCCCTGTGTGGCCGCCACGCTGTCGAGGATCATCGATCATGGGGTCTGACTAGTCCGCGGCATCCGCCACCCATGGCCGATGCGAGACGGAGCAGATGCGCACAATACGTAAGTGAAGCCGCGCGAGAAGCTTGTTGCTGCCTCGGTGCCGAGATGGCCAACCCTCGGCCTTCAACACTTCCAGCATTGTTGACAACAACGCAGGCCTTGGTAGGTAGCGCTTCTGCGGTGACCCGAGGGCTGACTGGGCTTGAGAGGCTAGCAGTAGTGTTCTGAGGCCAATAAGAGAGTTGTCGACTTGGGTTTCACGGCGGCGTGCCTACCACATACACGGACTCGGCGCTTGCAAACAACCGCCCTCCAATCTGGCCGCCCAACTCTTGGAGGACAGGCAGCGAGCCAAACAGAGTGCTTGGGCAATCGGTGGACCAGGCAGCCCCGTGACGCCTTCTGATCGAGATGTCGTTGAGGAGCTTCCGAACTCGTAAGCGACGCGCTGGTTGACTCCAACCGCTGCATGAATGGCGCAATACACTGCTTTGTGCGTGCGCCAACGTAGGTAGCCAGGTGGTAAGCCTTTGGCTGCAATAATCAGAACTATCTACAAAGCCGTGTACCCTCACATTGACTGTTTGATCAAGCTGTCTTTGTGCCTTCCAGCTGACAAGGTACTTTGGGCGTTTTTTCTTCTGCATTCGACGGATAATTATTCCGCGGCGGAACCCATGCGCCAGGAACTATATCGACGATTGGTTTGATCGATAATTGCGCTTCACCCTTTTTGAAACGAGGTTGTCTTGTCGTTCATGGGCCGCTCTTTATTTGGCTGCCGGGTCTTGCACATTATGTGGCTTTGCAGCCATCAGCTTTCGAACAGCAGCACTACGTCCTCCCGGTCTTTGTTTCATATATTTCGAACAGCTGCCACCAAAGTGAAAACAAAAGGCTCTTGGAACTCAGGTTCCGTTCTCAGATATCGTTGCCGTCTCCGGTAGCGTCGGAGGAAGGCGAATAGATCGATTTCGATGCTTTAACTCTTGACAAATTGAAAGCCAAGGCCTTAGTTTCGGACGGCCGCACCAAGAGTCACCTCTGGCATTGGTTCGTCCAGCTGATCTGGCGGCACAAAGCCACAATCATGAGAGACAATATCTCAACTCAGCCTGGATCTTGCAAAATGCGGTAGGCGCATCATCCGGCCACGTTCCACACTCGGACATTTTCAGCCGGTTTTGGTGTGAAGTTACGGTGCGCCAGCTCCTTGGTGTTGGATCAACCGTGGCACTCGATTTCTTATCCGCCTGGTGAAGAGATGCGACTACATGTGTATTTGGGGCTTGCACTAGGCGACATGGGCTGACTGGTTCGCGGCCCACGGGTATGTCGGTTCCAGCACTCGTGTCCTTGGGAGATCAAGACGGCCTGCCCCACAGAAGGGACGCAAGCGAGGCTCGGTGCTCCAGCTGGCCTGGTGGCCATCGGACTTGTCATCAGCGAACAAGCACCAAAGCCACCCGTACGTGTTTGTGGATCTGTGCGCTCACGCCCGCGTCGAGCCGGAAGACCGGGGAGGAGAAGGAGGGGACGACATAATGGATAGTCTCAATCAAACAATGGCGGACGCTGCACTGTGAGCGGCTGGTAGGTGACATGGCTCGAGTAGCGACTTTTGAGCGCGGGCTTCAACGATTGCCTCTAGTGCTCAGCCACTCGAAGCTTGCCGCGTAGCACTCGGAGGAGGCAACTGCGAATCACAGTGGCCATCGAGATTGACCGAGGCGCTAGCAGTGCTTCACATGTGAGCTGGGCGGGCATACGTACAGTAGAGGCAGCTAGCGGCGGATCGCCCGAGGTTTCAGTGTCGTATTTGCGTATGCTCCCATGCTGCTTTTCCTGCTCTAGCCGGAGACTGTGCGAGCATCAGTCACGGTTTCCAAGTTGTACGAGATCGATTTCTCCGCACGTTTGAGATTAGATGAAGTTCAGCCAAACCCAGCGGTGGACTGTGCACGTACGTAAAGCGTGGGATGGTTGCCGTGCTAGGCATTCAAGCAACTCTTCTCTGCCTGGCCTAGGATGGGTCCCGTTTGCGCGGCTCAGGGGGAGATCAGCAACAGACATTGTTTGGTAGGTTGACGTGGCACCAGCACAGACCAGACGGGCGTTTCCCCCGTAATTGATGACGGTTTGGAGATGCGAGAGCAGCCAGATCTGGAGGTTGTGCCAGATGTGGACTAGCTTGCGGTCCCGTGATTTCGTGCCTTCCTCGGTCGTGTAACTGGCTCGCACTGGGAACACCTGGCAGATTGGCAGGGTCAGGTCATTCGTTGTTGCAGACCGCCAGTCTGCTCAGACACGGGCCGTGACCAATCCTGGCCATAGCTGCCAATGAATTCAGGCGGACCAAATGGTGCGCAAGTCTGAGTTGACGTCTTTCTCGCGCGAAACAACAAAGTCTACCATGTCCACAGGCCCATCATCTTTCCCTTCGGTCGGGCGATGAGTCTGTCCTAGACCACATGTGCCTACTCCGCCACGAAAACAAGGAGAAAGAAAAAAACACACAAACAAACAAAAGAACAAAGGGCGTATTCAAATTTGGATCTTGGGGCGCGAAATCGTAACAATCATTACGGCTCATCAAACATCCTGGACTGCCGCCCATTACTCCCGTCGTTCGACCTTGAAACATGGGTGCCACGGGCGGATAGAGCAGTAGCCAGTCTCGCGCATCCGCAGCGTCTCAGCAGTGATATCATTTCGAACGGCACTAGGGAGGATAAAAAAAACATCAAGTGTCAAGGGTCTGAACCACTTGGGCATAGACGAAATGAGACACATCAGATGATTCAGAGCCAAACGCTGGAATTCCACCATGTTTGGTAGTCGGGCGGCACGGATAGACGACGCACGACGATATTGCCGCCTTCAAATTGCATTCCGCCCCTACATAATAATCGTGCGTACTGGCACAGCATGCTCTGCATCTAAAGTTGGCATTGCTGATGGCAAATCATGTCGGACGGAATGCATGAGTAGTATCATATTGCGAGGGTCGTACCACGACGGCAGCCACACAGTGCCGTCGCCTCCGATCCAATTCTCTGTTGCGTGGCCCTATGCGGCGCACATACGGGCGGGAATTCGAAGCAAAACATGAGGACGCCGCCCTCGATACAAGGAACTTGAGTATCCAGGACGATCGTCAAGGATCGCCTCACTATTCTGCAGAGAGAGTCTGTCTGTCGGCAGCTGTTGACTGGCTGGCTGTGGCGGCTTCAGTGAGGCTGCTTGCAGCAGTGAGACGACTAGTGAGGAGGGTGGTGGCATCGAGCTTCCGGGATCCGGCTCCAACCTCCCATCAGCCCACGTATCCCGATGCAAGAATCTGCTTTGGGCGTGTGTCCGTGCATCCCAACTGCTGATGGCGGGCTTGTGCAAAGGTTAGGTGATATTGCCCGGCCTTGGTTGGTGCGCGTGGAAGCGCCGTTGGGGGGGGGGCGCCAGGGAAAAGTGACCGTGCCGCTTGGGACCGGATGCGTTTAATGAGGGTGATGGGCACGAACCCAAGATTGGCCCACGTCGCTGTAAAGCGCAGGTAGGCATATCCCCCCCCCCCAAAGGAATTACGTGCACGCATGCGCTGATTGTTACGCACTGCACGGCGGAGCAATGATGGCACTGTGCATCTTTACCAGGCACGAAGGATCACAATTTGCCAGTGGGCCTTTCCTTCGCCAAGGCCCGGTGATCACGTTCTCTGCCCCTTTGTGATGAAGCCGGCAAGCTACTCTATCGGCCTTTGTGGTCGGCGCAGCCAAAAAGCTAAAATTTGGGAAATTCAAGAACTTGGCTGCTTGGCTGACACAGAATCATCAGCCAACGTTGATGCTTGGCGATTTAATCTGGAATCGTCATTCGCCAGGTTGGGTGAGATCCTAGCTTCGGGTTCCTTGATAATACCGGATCCGCCCTTGTGTGCCGCACCGTCGTCTGTGATTCCCTCTCCCCCCCCTTCAGTGGCGCTATGCATAGTTTCGCACGATTTGTGCATATGTTGGCCAGCCATTCAGACGCGACAAACGTGGCGATCTCTTCAATGCTGCCGCTGCGACGTGCCCCAGCCTCGATTTCATTGGCCGGGGGGGGCATTGCCTTTGTATCAGGCATGCCAGGCCCTTTAACATCCATGCTTGGTAGCGCTCTGCCCGTCTGTATGTACAATACGAACCGGTTTATCGTCGAGCAGGCAAATGAGCATACACCAGTCAGCAACACGCCGAGGATGCATGGGAGGAGATACTTGTCCGTCCCAGCTTGTGGATCTTTTGAAGGACATCGTGCATTCCGCAGACCCAGGTGAATACAAACCGGTACGATGCGCAAGGGTCTTCAGCGTTCGCGGCGCTCATCAGTGCATGTACATGTTTCGCACCACACGTCAACGGCAAAGCCTCTTTGGCAAAGGCCCCAATTCCGTTGCAAATCACTCCGCAAGGTTTGCTGTCCATACCAGAGTTCAGCCAAATGAACGGTTCCTGCGCCAATCAGGGAGAGAGAGAGTTTTGGGCTCAGTGGACAGAGTTTCGCCTCCGCAGCCAATGACGCGAAAGGCTTTTTGTTATGTCTCACTTAGCTGATCACACTCCTCTGGAACTACCTGGACAAGGAATTCGCCGTTCCAGGTATCTTGGCGACAAATCGCTGGCGACGGGGACGCACATGTGTTAGCCGTAGTTCGTGGACCACGGTCGCGCTCAGAAGAAGGCGATCGAACAGAACGGCGGGACAGAGAAGTATCGAAATGATCACGAGCATGTCCTTACAGTTTTCATCGAACCATAACGACTGGAGCCTTTGCCGGCTGGAACGCTAAGACATCCCGCTGGAATCACTGTGCCAGGAGACGGACGAGTTTGCACCGACGGCAGAAGACAGATCACGCTGTCGGTCACACCCTCACAGAGCGGCACACAACACATACGTACGCGCCGTATTGGCGCGGGCTACGAGACCAGTGTTGTTGTCTTTCTCCCCCCTCTTCCCTGCCCGCTGGAGAGAAGAGATCAGAGGCAGAAAGGAGGGGCTTGGGCTTGGGAGGCTGTGCGGCCTTGTGGTCAGTCACCTCCGCGTCGCCCGACGGTCATGGATCATCGCGATGAATGAGACTTTTTGGAGGAGGTGACTGGATCAAAGGACATCCGCCTCCCCACCCTCCCCTTCCAACCGGGGTGGGCGACAGGAAATGGCTGGATGGCACTGCTCGGCCTCTCAGGCCGTCCTCTGGGCCTGCTCCGGGCTAGTCTCCTGGTTCTCAACACTGGGCTGTGGTTCTAGCTCTGAGGTGCGTGGGCCCATGCTTGGCATTAGTTTGGAAGGCAAAAAGGGCTGGCGGCGGCCCATGACACAGAGGGAGCCACTTTTTTTGGTGTGTCAGACTATCCTCGCCTCTCGTATATTGCTCAGCGTCACCACACGATACTGGATCCCTGCTCTGACTAGCATTGGACTGGACCCTCACCACCCTCCTCTTGAGGAGGTGGGCTTGGAAGACGCGGCCGAACCTTACATGGATGGCACCGCGCCCCCCCTCCACCCCTGCTGGCTAAGACCGATAGCCAACACAAGCAGACCCATGTCATTAATCTTCCCACTAGGTCAGGTCAGGCTGCTGCTGTTCATGTTTTTTTTTTTTTTCCTTCTTTCTGCTGTGATGAGGCTTGTGGATCCCCCATGGGTGGATGCTCCACGCAAGCGGTACGTACTATTTGTCTCTTCTGTCCGCCCCAGGGTGTCAGAGAGTGAACAAGGTGTGTGAGAGCTGTGTAATGAGTGGCAGAGGGTGGAACCAGCCTTCAACGTTATCTACCTCATGTTGCCCGCTCAAAATCGTCGACAGATGTTATATACACGCTGCGAGCACCCTCTTCACTTTCAACCTTCCTTAACGAGCCTTCCTCCCTTCTCGCAATTCCCAAACTCTTTTCAAGGTCACTTCACCCGTGACTTAAACTCTCATCTGTTTTAATTTTGCTCATCTTTTGGAAATTTTGACCCGTTCACTCGGCGTCAAGCCACTACATTACTGCATTGATGCCCTTCGTTCGGGTTCATTAACGTCTCTGGTCGTCAACCCTATCATACACATATACTCGTGGAAAATTAAGCCGAATTTTCCGTACGGCTTGCTTCTCCCTCGGTGGGCTTCTTTTCATACTTTCATCTCCCAGAGGCACATTTCGTGCCTCACGTCCGTACAATGCAGCACCATGCGCCGTTCGGATATCCTACGCCTCCTGCCTCCCCAGCCTACGACAACTCAAAATGCACAAGCAATCTCAACCAACAGGCCTACACAGCATATCAGACAAGATGTGCTCCTCTCGCTCCTGAGCAGAGGTTGGGAAGACTCCTCGAAGGAAAGCTCCAGTTGACAGACATTCTCGGGACAGGTGCCTATGGCGTGGTTTACGCTGCCATTGACATCAAGACCGGCGTTCGCTATGCTGTCAAGTGCTTGAGCAAGTTCAATGCCGACGGCACCCCACTGGAACGCCGTCAAATGGACTATCAACAACGGGAAATCCGCCTCCACTACTTGGCGTCAGCGCATCCAAACGTCGTATCAATGCTTAAGATCGTCGAGGACCCGGATTGTATCTATGTTATACTCGAATACTGCCCCGAGGGGGACCTGTTTCTGAACATTACAGAACTCGGCCAGTATGTCGGCAAGGATGAGCTTGCCAGAAAGGTGTTTCTCCAGATTGTGGATGCTGTTGAACACTGCCACAAATTGGGCATCTACCACCGGGACCTCAAGCCGGAGAATATTCTGGTCACCGATAACGGCAACACTGTCAAGCTCGCCGATTTCGGGTTGGCGATTGCGAAGGACAGGTCAGAAGATTACGGCTGTGGCTCGACCTTTTACATGAGTCCTGGTACGTACCTCAAATTCCTTCTATATTTGCGAACCCCTCGCTGACCATGTCTCAGAGTGCTTGGATGCCTCAACCAGAAAACCTTACTACATGTGTGCTCCCAACGATGTCTGGTCACTTGGCGTGATTCTTGTCAACCTGACTTGCGGACGAAACCCCTGGAAGCAAGCCTCTCTACATGATTCGACTTACAGAGCGTACATCCGATCCAGAGATTTCTTGAAAACGATCCTTCCTCTGAGTGACGAATTGAACGACATTTTGGCCTGCATATTCAACCCGAACCCAGAAGTTCGAATTACATTGTCGGAACTTCGCTCCCGTGTTGTGGCCTGCTCTCACTTTACCGTCTCATCCTCCTTGTCGATGCCAGTTCAGCAATCTACGCCTGACTACACCGCCCACGAATGCGCTGTGGACGAGGATACAATTGTTGATGACGACGAGTACGACATTGCCCTCTCACCATCAAGCACTGCATCCGATGAAGGTTCTCTTACCTCGAGTGGATCCACAATCGACGACCTTGACGATGACGACTACCTCCGAGAGCAACCAGACGCGTCTGCAGCCTATGATCTTGCAACCTATCATTCGGACGAATCTGGAGAAAACGGGTTGTATAGCACTCATGACCTGTCACAGACACACCAGGAACATGCGGTTTTGCATCTGCCCGTTCCAGTGCCAATCCAACCTGCACCATGTCAGTCAACCATCATGTCATCGCACCCTCCAGCCAGTTGGCAGTCGAAGTCATTCTTTCCTCTCTGGGACGTGGTACGATACGTCCAGCAAGGGACCTTGATACAGCACCCGGTTGCATTTCAACAGGTTCCATTCATCCCGTCCTTCCAAGGATGTTACTGAGCGCGCCGCCCATCACACATGATGCTCACGCAATTTTGAAACCCCAGCTCACGGAGAAATACCAGTTGTTCCATCTTCTTTTCTCCGTACTGACTAGACACAATTCTCCACTGTATTCATTATTCATGCTTCGTTACCAGCTTGGCCTTTTGACCCTTTTCTTCTCTTTACTTTCGAAATATTCTTCAAACGAGCGTGGAGTTGCTTTAAGGAAATGGACGACTTCAAAAAAAAAGGTCGTATGGAAAGGCCTCACAGGCCACAAACGATCAACGCGCCCTCAGAGATTGTCATCGTCTGATGTGCTTTTTACTCGACGCGTGGAGTCTCCGGAAAATGCCTTTTTTTTTAACCTACTCATTTATTTTGCAAAACAAAAAAACGACACGGGATACGGCCACGATGTTTTACATGACAAAGCAACATTCTTAATCGACGCTGTTTGAAACCTTGCTTGGTTTGGATAACAGGTCGACAACCATTACGACCTTCGGTCTTTTCTCATCTTTTCTTTACTGTGCCACGTGTCGAGACGTTGAGTCAGGCATGGGCTTGGAATTTGGATATCTTCTTTTGAATGGAGTTGAATTGGTGACGGGAGGTGTCTGATTACCTGTGATATATACACATCTTATAGAGGGGGACGAATGGGGCTTCAGAGCCCGCAAAACGTCATATTTGACGGAACAGCCTCAAGCAGCGTGCCACTTGCAGCTGTACGGCACAGATATCATGTCTCGGAGACGTCAATGAAAACACAATTTTATCATACTACCTGCCTACTTGGACTATTTCGATGGACCTGAAATATGTGACTGCAATTTCGTCACCCTTCACCCTCACACGACCCGACCCACCAAAGTAATTCAGTATGGGTTACACGGTACCTCTGGTTCTTTCGGGGTGCCGAGATCTAGAACAATAGCAGGGACCTCCGTACTTGCCTGCATACAGGTGGAAGAATCGGGGTGACCCATATTTAATCAATCATCTGACCATGCCAAGATTGGCCTCTGGTCGTGGGTCATAGCATGACCGAGGCGGAAATTTCGCGGGCCATTGCACTGAGAAAATTCCAGAAGAAGCAAGCAGCGATGAACACGATGACATGGTGTCTTGTCTTTTGGGACGTCCTCTGCGGCCCCCCC